>APFE031143502.1:10270-50784 GCA_000404065.3 Pinus taeda | reverse complement strand
AAAAAAAAAGAAAAAAGAAAGAAAAAAAATAAGAAAAAAAATAAGAAAAAAGAGAAAAAAGAAATCAGGCCTAATCTTTGTAAAAACATTGCAGGTTGCAGTGAATACATTGCAGGAAATGAAGGTCACACAAAACAAGGATAGGAGTCCATACCAGGCTCTAGGACATCCCCTCAGACACCCCCTCCATGGCCACTCACCTCTCCTAGGATTTGGTCACATTCGGGTTGAGATTGGGCCTTCTACAGGAAGTTTTGGGCCTTCTACAGGAAGCTACAGGCGTTTCTACAGGAAGTTATGTATTTCTACACGAAACATCCTATAGAACCTTCAGGCGAGCCAGATTCGATTTTGGAAGGGAATCTAAAGCTTGGAATCTATTGGTTAGGCCTGCAAGCATCCATGTTTCCATTCCTCACCCTTTTCCATCAATTTTTCCACCTCATTGTGCTTCTTTTATGAAAACTGTGTTTTCTACAGGAAGTTCTGTGTCTTCAACATGAAGCTTACAAAAAAGCCAAATTGATCTCCGAAGAGGACCCGAAGGCTGGGAATATGTCCATGAGGCATACACACATCCATGTTTCCATCCCTTACCTTTCTCCACCATTTTTTCCAACTCATTTTGCTTCTTTTATGAAAACTATGTTTTCTACAGGAAGTTCTTGTAGAAATTACAAGAAGCTAAAAATGGATTGCAAAAAGGTAGTTTGACGAACATGATAGCTTCCTCAAAGGTTCAGAAGTCCTCCTGTAATTTTCAAACTCCTCCTCCATCATCTCCATGCCTGCATCACAACCCAAGCTCATTTTTTTTACCATGCAAAAACTTGCAGAATGCATTGAAGAAAAAATACATAGAAAATAATTTGTTTTTTCCCTAGCCTGAAAACTGTGTATCCATTTGCAAAATTGTTATAGGGGGAGTTGTATAGGGACAATGGCAACATGCCCGATCAATTTCAGCCAATTCTGGTGCATGGTTCCCAAGAAATTAGCCTCCATAACCTTCAATCATTTTTGCATTTTCTCCATATCTGTGTATATGTTTCAAAACATGTTTCATGTGGAGGTGCATATGGGTGATAGTAACCTACCTAAGCAGTTTTAGCCAATTCCAATGCACGGTTTCTGAGAAATTGATCTCTATAATCTTCAGCCATTTCCCATTTTTCTCCAAATCTGTGCATCCATTGATCACGATTTTTCTATGCGAGGTGCATAATGATGATAGGAACATGCTCAACAAGTGTCAGATTAATCTGATCTATCATTTGGGAGCAATGCTGAAAACAAGTTTCGGTCATGTGAAAATTCAGTAGCAACAGCTTGAGGGTGCAGATCTGAATGTGAAGCCAGCTCCTACAACATGGATCCGGCCAGAGGATACCCGCATAAGAAAAAATAGCCATGAATCAGCCACCAAGCCATCATGCAACCACAGAAACCAGTGCATGCAGCAAATGAAAGGCCACAACACCTCACAACAACCATTCGACTTGCAGGTATGTGTCTAAACCAGCTCCTCTATTTGCATCAATATGATTCAAAAGTGCATAATGAATGAAGTGGTGGATTTAATACGATAGTTCCTTGTGCAATTCTCTAGCAATCAGCTAGGAATCATGCAGCGTATGTGTTAGGCAACTCACGTGAAATTAAAAAAAAAAACAGGTAGTGTTGGTCATTTGAACTCCAGTGCAACTGATTAACAAGAAGAGAACATATAGTTCATCATAGCACTGTAGTCTGCAGGTGGCCACGTACACCCGACCACCTCACTCCTTCACCACAAATAACGCAGCAATTAAAGAACGCTCGGCTGAAACTCACAAACTGTTGTTCATTTGCACTTGCCACATCCTCAACTGAAGTTTGCACAAAATGATTAACTAGTCATCCTCCACCAGTTTCTCTACCTATCTTCGAGATTCTGCTACGTATCAAGCTCGCTCAGAGGTGCAGAGGTGCTCTACAGGTGTTTCTACAGGAAACACAGAAAACAACCATGCAAAAAGAAAACCTGGAATTTTTAGCGAAGCTCAAGCTCAAAATGAGGTGGGATCGGGGAAACTTCTTTATGCATGATTTGTTGGTGCAAAATGGTGAATTGAACATGACATTAAATTGAAAAATGAGAGTAAAAGGTCTGCCTGTGCATTGAGAACAGTGGAAGTCTGCCTGCATGATTCAATGAGTTTACCCATTCTTTTCTTCTGCTTCCAAAATCTTCTCATCAGTTTTAAAAAGAAAAAGAAGAAAATAAAAAAATTCCCTTGCAAGGAAGACATGTAGCAGACCAAACTGTGTGTGGAAAAACCCGAATTTACATATCTATTAATGTGTGAGAAAACCAATGTCCTTATGCTCTGATCTGTGAAAAATTTATTTCATAAACAAACAGATCAATTCGAGGTGACAACAGTTTTAACACAAGGGAATTACTGCCATTTGATGTTGTAAAGAGCACACAAAAAATTCCTTCTTGGGTTCAAAAAAGACTGAATTCAGTTGTCCTCTATTTCAGTGATTGACTGTGTTTTTTCCACTTGAGCATTTTCTTTTTTTTGGTTAAAACACAAACTCAACACCATGCCAACTGAAGAAATTGAGAAGAACATTGATGATGGAGCACAAGACATTCAAACAGAGGGAAAAATAGAGGAATAACAGAAGGAAAAAGAGGAATTTGACATGACCTCTGAGCATGAGACAGAAAAGGAGACAACAGCAAAAACAGAGAGGGCGAAAAAGGAAAAAAGGCTGGAAAAAAGGCTGGAAAAAAGGCCAAGAAAGCCCAAATGGGAGTTGTCACGACCAAGGCAACCACACCACAACTAAAAGGTAAGACACCCCCAGCCAAGCAGACGGAAACAGTGAAGACAGTTTCTACAGGAAGCCAGAAAGCAGTTTCTACAGGAAGACAGAAAATAGTCAGCACAGGACTTTCTACAGGAAGTCTAGAAATAGAGGAACAAAAAGGGAAAATCACTTGAGATTTTGGCCAGGGAGGCAGTAGCCATGCTTGCCACCATTAGCACACCTCCAAGACCAAAAAGGAAGGGAAAGAGGCAAACCTCCATGTACATTAAAGTGAAAAAGGAGCACACAGATAAAAGTGGGCAGACCCAAACCACAGTCAAAAGAGAAAATTGTCATTAAGGACACAAAAGCTAAACAAAAGGAGGAGCCTCCTTCAAATATATCCATCAGCTATGAACGAAGAAGCCCAAAGACATCGATCTAGAGAGAAAGAATGAAAATGTTGGACACAAAGGCCTCTCTACAGGATGCTGAGACAGTTCTACAGGAAGCTGAGAATTCTCTAGGAAAAGGAGCACAAGAAGTGGGAGGAAGTAGGAAGAAAATCATGGTTTCATGACCGAGAAGAGGACATCACTTCAAAATCTTGGCGTGACAGGGAGGCCACCAGGGCCATCAAGGATGAAGAGATAGATTAGTTGCTCAGAGGATGAGCAACACTTTCAGTAGGGGGTTAATGATGAGCCCCAAAAATGGATAATTATATGGGCTCATTCAACCTCCTAATTCGACTTAATCCACCATTCTCATTAGTTTATTGTATGTTTTTTATTATATTTATGCTAATAGAGTGAATTGGGTTAGTCATTATGCCAATAAGTCTAATGTGTGCTTTGTGCAGTGTTTTTGGTCAATTTTGAGACAAAATTAAAGGTTTTAATGAGCACTTGGCAGCCAAATTCATGGAGGAACAAGAGAGAGGATTTGTAGGAAGGTGACCCCTTCATTTATGGGCCCTTACCTCGAATTCTCCACCATCAGCGTAGAGTTCAAGGGCCACCACATCAATTATCACAAGGGTAGCCAAGCAAGTCAAGTAGGACTACTGTTAACTACAAGTCTTGGCAGCCGAGTCACTAAAGTTTAGAAGGACTCTTGGGGTCCTCAATGTGTATAAATAAGAGGGCGTAGGGCCTCATTTTGGTTAGCCAGTAGTTATTCACTTTGTAGGTAGAAGTTAGCTAGTTTGTAGTTTGATTTTAGTCATCTTTTAGGCAGTAGTTTAGCTCTGCATTTCAGCACATTTTCAATTTTTCCTTGTGGACAGTTTTTGGAATGTAACTATTCTTTTGATCAATAAAGATGAATCCAGCTTTGCACCAGCTCTAAATCTCTCTTAGGAAGCTGTAGCTCTTAAGGTTGGGCCCATCACAAGTGCCCAGTACCTCCTTTTTTTACTTTTATGTGTCTTTACTGCATTCTTAGAATAAAATCTGCTATTTAGATTTAAATATTGTTTTGTTATTTAGATTGCTTTTGATGATTAAAGTAGCTTTTCATGTTCATATTTGTTTGATAAGTCAATAACAAGGAAGATCTTCAGAAAAAGGCCATCAAGAACCTTGGATCTCACCTCTCCCTCAGTGGAATCATGAGTTGGCACCAAGGCGACCTTGCTACCACCAAAAACATTGTCTTTGCTCCACCATGCAATTAGTACTGTTAGATTTTTAGTTGATGAACTTGATCTCAATTTTGGTTGCATGCTTAGGGTTATGGTTGCTTAGTTTCATAGTTATTTCAGCTGGTTTCATTGCAAATAAACTTATGTTCCATTTCTTTGTTGTTATCTAGGTGAGAATAGGCTAACGTAGATAGGTCTTTGATTTTCCAAGTCCTTGTTTGTGTCGTTTGAAAAACAACTTGCAGAGTACCTATTATCCCTCCTTACCTGCCCATACTCCATCCAACCTACCTGATTCATCCTTCACTTATAACCCTTACCTTCCATTTGCCTCATTCGCTTACTTTGCCATGATTTTCATCTTCTTGTGCAACATCGTTTCATCCCTCCTTGAACAAATCTAACTATTTGTGCCACTCCTCAACTCCATCCTCCAAGTCTTGAACTCCCCTACACCCCTATTTTACCTCCATACTCATTCCTCCACCTTTTTCCCTACATCCATGCTCCAAAATCCCATTTCTGAACATCCTATAGAAAATCACAGAACATCGTGTAGAAATTCCAGATGATCCTATAGAACCCTGCAGACTTCCTGTAGAAGCTCACGAATAAGGTTTTTTGATAGAAAAATTCTGTGAAACTCTCTGGAACGATTTAGAGACCCCGTAGGCCCTCTCTGAACCTTCTCGACCTCTTCCAAGCATTTCCTCTCACCAATCCACCTCTGCATAGTCAAAAGCCAGTTAAAAGCACATGCATGATAGTTCTAACAACTTATTCAAAAATACAAAAAGATGTTTCTTTTAAGATTTTACTATAAAAGTAGCTTAAACACATGCATTCTACCATCCTAGAAGTCAATGGCATCTCTTTCAGTAGCTTGCATCCTTTTTCTTGCATCAGTAGGGCTAGCTGGTAAAATTAGGGTTTGCTAGGATTTACGTTTCCTTTCAACTTTCTAGTTTCTTTTTGCAAGTAGATTAGCCTTCTTTGAGTTAGCTTTCATCCATCAGTTAAAAAACTTATTCTGAGAGCTCATAGAAGTTGGCTTAAGCTCCTAGCGGACTTGTGCCAGCTGATCAAATGACAATCGCGGCAAGAGCTAGCACTTGTGCATACAACACCCTCACTTCCAAGTTTGTTACAAACAACCGGGTTGAT
Organism: Pinus taeda; assembly: GCA_000404065.3. Lineage (NCBI taxonomy): Eukaryota > Viridiplantae > Streptophyta > Pinopsida > Pinales > Pinaceae > Pinus > Pinus taeda. The sequence continues at coordinate 45,173 of APFE031143502.1, read as the reverse complement.
AAAATTAAAGAAGGGAGTTCCAGGAGTTGCAGCATTATTGCTGCAATACTGGGGCCCACCAAAAGAAAGGCAAGATTTTATGGTCAATTTGAGCAGACCACATCAGAAGCTTGGGATGCTAGGGAGGCCACCAAGGCCATAAAATATGAGGAGATTGACTAAGTTGCTCAGAGGATGAGCAACACCTTCAACATGGGGTGATGATGAGCCTCATAAATGGGTAATTATATGCGCTCATTTTACCTCCTAACGTAGTCAAATCAACCATTTTCTTAGCTTATTGTGTGATTTTATGATTATATTTATGCTTATAGAGTGAGTTGAGTTAGTTATGATGCCATGTAATCTAACATGAATTTCAAGGTCAAAGTCAAGGATCTAATGGTCAAATGGCAGCAATAACTCAAAGTAGACAGAGGAGAGGACTTATAGGAGGGAATCCCCCTCATATATTACTCCTCGGTTCTAATTACCCTTCATTCAGCTCGGAGTACAAGCAGTCGAATCATGCACTAGAGGGCAGTCGAGCAAGTGGAGGATGACTGATAGTTATCTTGAGTTTTGGGAGCCAAACCTCCCTAATTTTAAGGAAGTTGTTGGTAGTTTCAAATGTATAAGTAGAAAGGCCTAGGGCCTCACTAGGGTCGGATTTTTGGCTTATGTAAACTCTTCTCAAATTTTGAGCTTATTATTTTGTGATAGTTTCATGTAAACTTGCTATTTTTTTATAATGAAGATGGAATCCTTTTTGAGCTAGCACTAAGTTACCTCAGAGGGCTAAATCTCTTGGGTTAGAGCCCAATATAACCTCATTAGAAGCAATGAAAAGTGACTTATACAATTAGAATCCCTGTTTCCTAATCATTATGAATGCAAGAAAGATATTACCTATTGATGAATTTCATCACTATCTCAACCATCAATCATATGACCATCTTAGAATAATGGCTTCAAAGAAACAATAACATAATCATTAATGTCCACACATTTCCATTATCATTGTTCAATTTCCACATAATACCCACATATAACTTAGCAGCAAGATCCACCCCATCAGGCAAGATGTATAGAATAGATACTTCATGTCAAATGACTTACAAAATATGTTCATGTTTGCTACTTCAAACATAGTTGTTCACCATAAAATAACACATAGGAAAAGGTAACAACATATCCATTATCACATTAAGTTCACATAATCTAATCCTCTACTAATTTTAACATGGGCTTCATTAATAAGCCATAATTTCCACATGCTACCATAAAATTATCTCATGAAATCCATTCACACCGATAATCTATAAGAGTCATATACAATTCCTTTAATCATTCTCATAGCCAAGAAACAAATGCAATTTCCTTAATAATCTAGCTAAATCTATAACAGAAAGGTGAGAAACCAACATACAAAACATCCTTTGCAATGGATCCAACTAGATCAATAAGGAGAGAAAGGACATCACTTGGAGAGCAGAGCACCACCACCCAACCATGAATCACCTTTGATTCCCCCCAACCCGAGGTTCTTTCCATGGATCAACTGCCTCCAATTTATCTATGCAATGGGTATTTAATACCCTCTTTCATGATATAGTTTCCATTAGCAGTGTCCTTCTTTTATGGATTTTTCCATTTGTCTAGGTCTTTTTCCGAAAAAGTTGGTCTTTATCTCCCAAGAGGCTTTTCCTCATAAAATCCTGCCTTTATCTCCCAAGAGGCTTTTCCTCATAAAATCCTGCCTTTATCTCCCACAAATATTTTATGTTTTTTCCTTGATGGACTTTTATCTCCAATCCATCTGATGGAAATTTATCTCCAATCCATCCAAGCTTATCGATAATCACATCTAGAAGATTTATCATGAAAGATTTATCTCTACCCCATTCCTCAATGGGATTTGGCAAGAATCTCATCTCTTGGTGTCTCGCATTTCCAAGTGATTCATTTATTAATTTATTTAATAATATTTTTTCTTTCCATATTACATATCACCCTAGATTTCCTCATCTTATTTTTACAATAGTTTAACACACAATGGAGGGGTGTTACATACTCCCTCTCTTACACTTTACACCATCCTAGGTGTATTACTGCATCATGTCCTCATTCACAGGTAGTTTTTTTCTGAATCCACATCTCTTAGGGCCTTTCCATCTGATGCAAATCTTCCGATGTATATCGGTTACAAGGAGTGCTCCCAACGCATCTCCTTCCATAGCTACCTGTAACATTGTTTTCAACAATTTGTAAGAAATTTTAGATGCAGAATGTAACTTCATAATTTGTTTCTCAATATTACTTAAAATAGTTACGGCTTATATTTTCCATTATTCAGTTTATTCAAAGAATGCATGTTCTTCCTCTGCATTCTTCCAGTCCTTTGTGTTCTTTCTGAACAGTTGGTTCCTGTAGTTTTCTTTGCATACAACAAGTCAGCTAACATATGTGTAAAACATTATAACAGGTTAGCTCATGTACCATCATAACTACATATACTCATCATAATCATAGTATGCCAAACTGCAATTAACCATGGTTACTTATCCTTGAACCACTTCTTAGTTTCCTTTTTCTATGAAACCTCCAAGTCAGTTTCCCTGTCAGACACCCACCCAGTGTATTTATGTATGCCTACACACAACGCATATTATACACATAGTTATACATATCATGTTTCAATAATGTAACACTTTTAGTCATATAGGTACTATATGTACTACTTGTACATAGTCCCATCTATGCTACTGCCCATCATACCATGCTCATGGCATCACATGAATGACATAAACTTTATCCGCACGTTTTCAACTATGTTAGTATCATGCCAAACATTCCTTTATTTATTTCTGGTAAATAGAACAACCATGCTCAGTTTATAAGGAATTTTCATGAAGATGGTTTATTTTCGCAACCAACTGGAAGTTTATATCATATTGTTCAAGTGACATTATTTAGCAATCATTTTCCTATGTTATGTGGTTGTAACATAATAGTATCATAACAGTCATCCTACCTACTATCACTCAAGCATACCCATAAATCTTAGATTTGGGTTTTAATCTGTCACTTGTACCACGTTTGAATAAAAATGTAATAGATCATAAAATAGACTATGATATTATGTCTATCATAGATACTTAAAGTCTCATGTCCATCAAAACAAATTTGGTCAGTTCTTAATTAATCAGGCCATAGAATTTCCTTCTTCCAACACCTTGTTGGTTCATGTAGGTATAAACATTATGGTTAAATATTATGCACTTGCATATAACCCCCATGCTAACATCAAATTTTTAGATCATTATGAGTGATAATTCTACAAAAATCTTTCGCTATACCCATATTCATCATGACTTGCATGTGCACTGATTAATGCAGTCATATTAAATTTGAAAGATAGTTTTTAAGATATTTGGTCTCATATTCAACCCAGCCTTGTCTCTTACATCTCCCATCCCTTCTTAGGATCTTTTAGCATGACTTCATATCCTTAATTTATGTACTTCCTTAGCCAATCATACAAATCATAATTTGATTTCAGGTATAGATATGATAATATAGCTTATCTCTATATTACATTCATGAGTTAATATTTATTTAGGTTTTCCCTTTCATGGCAACCATACCATTTAAAAATTTTAAATATGTTAGGCTGATAATGTCATCTATCTATAGAAATTGTCACTGTAGATTACATGATAATGCAATGTAACTAAAGAAAAATACTTGATCTAGTTCTACAATCAAATTTTGTGGAAGCTTAATCAATTTGAGCAAGATCAATCGGAACACATATAACAGAGAAGAAGAATTCATACACATGAAACAAAGAAGAATACTCTGGGGAAAGCCTCAGCTAAAAACCCCACTATCTGTATTATCATACAAGTGGAAATATCTTAGGATTACACATAGCTTTAGCTCTAACAATTATCCAGCTCTCAGTACAATCCCTCACTGCTGCTCATAGACATAATATACAACTCATATGACTTTCCTCTACCCTCCAAGCCTCCTATTTCCTTACACAGTTTTCCCTGGCTGCTCCGGTTGTAATCTTGTGTGACATTGATCTCACACACTGCTCCAACACACTGTAAAATTGCGTAAATGTCAAGGAATGAATTCATTCTGCATGCAAGAGATTTTCTTACAGGAAAATTCTTGCAACTAATAGTACATTGTCCCTTCCTTTAATCTCCACTAGGTCTTTCTCTGTACTAACATGCATGAGTTATTTATGAGAGAATATTTAGTTACCTAGAGTACACTAGTTTCATGCATCCATGCATTAACTAACTAAACTCACAATCAGTTCCACAAATTGTTTGGAACTAATCTAACTAGACTTAACTCATTTAAATGAGCTAACTAATTACAACTCATCCTTATCTCCTTAATTAAGGGATAGCTTCCTCAATCAAAGGGATAAATGCTACATAACTTCACAAAGACTTCATGTTTGAATTTATCCAACTAATTAATCCATGATGAATTAATTAATTATTTTTCAAACAGCTAGTGAGACTAAATTCGAATTTTAATTCAAGGACAAATTAAAATTGGAATATTCTTGTTACCACATTTCAACACTCCCTCTCAATAGGAAAGGGATTATCTGCCACTGCGATCCTGTCTCTATGGAACTTGAATTTACATTTTGATAATGCATTAGTCAAAATATCTGCATCTTGCTCCTTGGTCGAAACATACTGCAACAACATGATCCTCCTCACCACACAATCTTTGAGATGATGGTACCGAATGTCGATGTGCTTGGACATGTCATGAAATACTAGATTTTCAAAGAGTTTGATACAACTCTAATTATCGCAATAGATCAAAATTGGATCCATCCTCTAATCAAATAAACCAACTAGAATTTTCTGCTTCCAAATGGCCTCACATGCTGCCTAACTTGCAACCATGTATTCAGCCTCTGCTGGGTTGAGTGCAACTGACCTTTGTTTCCTGTTGTACTAAGAAACTGCAGCTGACCCAAGGTTGAAAATTCCTCCTGATGTGCTCTTCCAATTTGATGGACTCCCTGCCCAATCTGAATTAGTGAAGCCCTGTAGCTTCACTCCCTCTATCCATCTGTACCATAATCCATATTGAGATGTGCCTCTAAGGTTACTCAAAACATGCTTAGCTTCCTTCCAGAACAACTTGGTAGGTTGAACCATAGCTTGACTCAGCTATTTCACGACATAGCACAAATCTGGTCATGTGTTCACTAAATGCATCAGTGAACCCACAAGCTACCGATACATAGTAGCTTCTACTACTTCTCCTAAATTAGCATCCTCCTTCTTCTAGTTACCTACTAGAGGAGTCTGCATGGGCTTGCACTTCTCCATGTGGAACATCCCACGTATCTCATTGTCATACTTGCCTTAAGACATAAACACTTCCCCATCCTTCTGCCACACTTACATGCCTAGAAAGTAGTGCATGAGACCCATGTCTTTCATCTCGAATTCTCTTGCAAGGTCCTCCTTGTAAGACATGATCAATTGATCATCACTTGTTAATATCAAATCATAAACATAAAGAACAATGACCAACTACTTACCTTCCACCATGATGTGGTACAAGTTTGCATCTGCTTCACTCTTTGTGAAGCCCAAAGCGGTGAAGTAGTTGCTGATCCTGATGTACCAAGCATGAGATGCTTGCTTCAGCCTGTACAAATATCTCTTGAGTCAACACACATGCGACTCACAATCAAACGTCTCAAAACCTTCTGGCTACTCTATGTACACCTCTTCCTCAATCTTTCCATTGAGGAATGCAGTCTTCACATCCATTTGATGGATCTTCCAACTCATCTGTGCTGATAGTGCCAACATTGATCTGATAGATGAGTACCTTGCTATAGGTGCAAAAGTCTCATCATAGTCGATCCCCTAGACATGTGAGAAACCACAGGCAAGAAACCTTTCCTTATGCTTTTCCAAACTACCATCACCAACTTGCTTTACCTTGTAAAGCCAACGGGAACTCACAACTAACTTGTTCTTTGGTCTTCAAACCACATCCCAAACATTGTTCCAAACTATGAAGTCATACTCCTCCACCATAACATCAACCCAAATCGGCTGCTACACTGCTTCCTGAAAGGAAGATGGCTTGGTCTGAACACATTTCCCAACAAGGGCCATGTATCCAGTGTACCTATTAGGTGACCTCCTCTATCTGCGCTGAGAATATGGTTCTCCCACATTCTCTCTCACATCTCACAACAATTTGTCAACTTCTCTTGTGTGCTACCGCCTCTCTCTGGAAGTCTCTGCTTGAGTGGATGTCTCCACTCCCAGAACCTCTGCATGTGGCTGCTCTGCATCAGTATGAGGCTCCTCCTCATTAGGAACCAGAAGTTCCTCCATAGCCTATAGGAGGAGCTCCCTCTCAAGGGAAGCTTTTACACCCAATAGTTGTGAGGTGTATCAATGTACTCCACAAGTATCCCCAGCTCTATTGTCAGCTCAAGTTTCTTTCGGGCATCCTTGGTCACATAGAAAAATACCGATGAGCCAAAGATCCTGAAGTGACTCACATCTGGTCTCTTCCCGGAGAAAGCTTCTTCTAGTGTCTTCATCTCAAGTATGCAATGTGGGCTTCTATTATGCAAATAGACCACTGTGTTACATGCCTTAGCCCACAAATGAAGTGGTATGCCTTGGTCATGCAACATTGCCTAAGTTGCCCCCACAATTGTTCTGTTCTTCCTTTCAGTCACCCCATTCTATTGTGGGGGGTGTCATCAACTTCCGTTTAATACGTTTCGCTATACGGAATTCCTTAAAATCTTGAGATACATATTGTCCACCATTGTCGCTTATCAAGGCCATGATCTTCTTCCCTGATTATTTCTCAACCAAAGCTTTGAACTCACAAAACTTTGATAAGGTTTTATCCTTCTTCTACATGAAATAGATCTAGCATTTATGAGAAAAATCATCAATGAAAATCACATAGTACCTTTGTTTCACGGTGGATGCTATTGAAAATGGCCCACACACATTTGTATGAACTCACTCCAACATTTCTTCAGCTCGACTATCTCGATCATGAAAGGAAGATTTTACATACTTTCCCAAGGTACAACTTTTGCATGTGTCCACTTGCTCAAGTTTACCTTTGAGAAGTCCAATAAATATCTGTTACATTATCTTCAAGGCCCCATGATGTAAGTGACCCAACCTCCTATGCCATAACTCGCCAATGTCTTGGGTTTGCACCAATTCTACTTTCAAACTCAATGTAGCATAGTCATCTACCTCCATTTTGTAAAGGTTCGTCACTCAAATCCTAATCCTCTTGGTCTGACCCATGGCTATGTGTCTCAGGGACACCTTTCCTTTACTAAAAACTACATCATATCCTTTGTCTTCCAACATCATTGTTGATACCAAGTTCTTCTCCAGTCCAGGCACATAATTTACATCAGTCACGATGAGAGGAGCTCCATGCTCCCTCTGAAAAACAACGTGCCTTCACTTGAAACATGATACTTTCCATCATCACTCATCTCTATGTGCATCTTGAGGCCTTTATCCTCCAAGGTATTGAATAAACTCTTATCGTCAGTCATGTGGAAAGAGGCTTCACTGTCTAGATACCAAACAAAACCCACCATCGATGAAACCATACATGTGATGAGGGTAAAATCCAATTCAAACTAAGAGGCTAGTGCCTCACCTTCTCATCCCTTCGAGGATCCCTTCTTGGATTTATTCAATGGAAAATTAGTTGCATAATGGCTGACCTCATAACAATTAAAGCATGTCACTTTAGATTTGTCAATCTTCTTCCCACAATGAGAAGAACTCGATTTGGAATGGGAAGCCTTCCCTTTCCCTTTCCTTGCCTTACTGGCTAAGGCTAGATTTTCTTCATCATCATGCTTAGATGAAGAACCATCTCTGGTGCTTCTCCTAACCTCCTCCTGCATCAGATCTGACCATAGTCGTTCCCAATCTGGTAGTTTCTCTCTTCCCTTCACCGAGTCTTGGTAGCTATGCCAGCTCTTTGGAAGACTGAGGAGAGCAAGACTCACCATGTCATCATTGGCAGTCGTTATTTCTACACTACCAATCTCATCTCTACAGGTGGTGAGCTTGTTCAAATATGTAGAAATATTGTGGCCCTTTTCACACTTGACTTTCCAAAGCTTGTCCTTGACCTCCAGTTTCCTTTGGTTGATGTTGTTATGATATAGGTCCTTCAATGTCTTCCACATTGAATATGGAGTCTCCTTCTCATGGATACTCGAGACAATATGGTCTCGAACTCCCTCCAGAAAATCCTTCTTGGCTTCGCCACATACTTCTTCCATTCAGCCAATTCTTCGGCATTAGCTACTGCTAGCTTAGGGATTTCTTAATCAATGAAATCCTTCAAACCATTGTCTTCTAATACCGCTTCCATGCGATACTTCCATGATATGTAATTTGAGTTGCCATCTGGCGCATACTTGAGTCTCAAGCCATTGAACGCCATTGGTGAACTTTGATGTGTGATAAGAATTCGATTTTGCACCTGCAATCAAGAACTTCAAAATTCAAATTTTCCCTTCTTTAATATATTTTTCACTACTTTGATCAGCTTTGTTCTGATACCATGTAGAAATTCTCATTGTAGATCACCTCATAATGCAATGTAACTAAAGAAAAATACTTGATCTACTTCTACAATCAAAATTTGCGGAATCTTAATCAATTTGAGCAAGATCAATCAGAACACATATAACAGAGAAGAAGAATTCATACACATGAAACACAGAAGAATACTCTAGGGAAAGCCTCAGCTAAAAACCCCGCTATTTGTATTATCATACAAGTGGAAATATCTCAGGTTTACACACAAATTTAGGTCTCACAGCTATCCAGCTCTCGGTACAATCCCTCACTATTGCTCATAGATAGAATAGACAACTCATATGCCTTTCCTCTGCCCTCCAAACCTCTTATTTCCTTGCGCAGTTTTCCTTGGGTGCTCCAGCTGTAACCTTGTGTGACACTCATCTCACACACTACTCCAACACACTGTAAACTGTGCAAATCTCAAGGAATGAATTCCTTTTGCATGCAAGAAATTTTCTTATAGGAAAATTCTTGCAACTCATGGTACACTATGCCTTCCTTTAATCTCAACTGGGTATTTTTCTATACTGACATGCATGAGTTATTTATGAGAGAATATTTAGTTATTCTGAGTACACTAGTTTCATGCATGCATTCATTAACTAACTAAACTCACAATCAGTTCCACAAATTGTTTGGAACTAATCTAACTAGACTTAACTCAGTTAACTGAGCTAACTAATTACAATGAAAATGCAACTCATCCTTGTCTCCTTAATTAAGGGATAACTTCCTCAATCAAAGGGTTGACTGTTGCATGATCTCACAAAGACTTCATGTTTGAATTTCTCCAACTAATTAATACAAGATGAATTAATTAATTATTTTTAAAATAGCTAGTGAGACTAAATTCGAATTTTAATTCAAGGCCAAATTAAAATTGGAATATTCTTGTTGCCAGATTTCAACACTATCAACCACTTATTTCTTACTCAAATAATTGTTTTTGACTTTATTTCAAATAATGTTTTCCAGGGTGTCTCTCTTCCCCATACCGTACTAATTGGTATGTTTATAATTCGTGTAATGATTAGTTTTTTTCTGTTTTGCTCATATATTCATTTAATGATTGTTAATACATCATAGTTTAATATTTGATTTCTTATCCAAACCCATTTACACCTCAATTTCTCCAACATACACGGTAACTTCTTCTTCACTTTGATCATAGTTTAACTATGAGAATTTGTGATTCCTTCACATTTTAAGGCACAACCATGCAACTCATTATATTTCCCGAGCGAGTCCTTCCTATAAGCCACACAAGAATACTCTTCTCCTATATCCATTACTTGTTTAACAGGATTAATTTTGTATAAACCTCATGACTATGCTTTGTTCATCACTGTCAATTATTAAATTATCTTGTTATAAGCCTCTCCTTCCAATCCTGTCATTGTATCCACATAAGAATGTTTATCCATAGTTTAAATTTTTGTACACTTTTAATATTACTAACCAAGTTATTTTCCCACTTTAACACTCCTTTAGGTAACACATCTAAGTACTTTTTCGTACCAATATACCAAATAGTCTCCTTCCTAGAGCATCATCTTGCCATCAATATAAAATCACGACAACTTTGTGGATTGTTCTATATGATGGTAGTATTAGATTAAAAAATACCTTCATGACTTTATATCGTCATCATTCTTAGAGAAATAATATTATTTATCTAATTTCAATCACATTTTAATAGCCATATGCATCATCGCATACATCCTTGCTTATTTTTGGCACATAACATCCCATGCATATATGCAAAAATATAACCTCAAATATAGTTCAAGCAACTCAAATCCATACATGGAGGAAAAATTCAAATCTCTACATGCTTGCATGACATCCCAAGGAATAGACAACTCTTCAACAATTCAAGGTAGAAATAAATACCAAATTATAATTGTCTATTAGTACTAGTTTGTGGATAAGACTAGAACATAATCATTGGTGATTGTTAATTAAGAATATTATTTAAATAAGAAGTTCAACGATAATTCTTCCATGTTATAGTCTAGGAGGTGTCTCAATTCCTTTTTCAAATTGGAAAGGTTCATGTTTGTTAGGTATTACCCACAGAACCTTATCTATATATGCACATATATGTACATTAAGGTACACCCTTCAACTGCAAAGTTTCATACTGTTAAGAAGGTACTTAACACGATATTTTTACTGTCAATCAAGAAGAATTAGGACTTGTTTCTTATTAATTACCATGGTTTATATATTGTTGTACTCAAGGAAACTTATTGGTATAAGCATGCATAGGTCATGGTATATAATAACACGTTAAAACTAGATTCCCTTTAATCACTTTTCGAAGAACAAATTACACTTCAAAATGGATTGTATATAGATGCATTAACCAAAGAAATACATTGAAAAACAATTACCCATTTCATAATCTTATAATATAACATGTTTTTTATAATCTTAACATTATTCATAGGAATCCTTAAGATTGTATAACATCTTACTATATTTTAGCATATTCTTTCCGGTATTAAGTGGGATTTTTATTTAGCCAAGCCCCTACATAGCAATTGTACCATTGAACTTTGCTTTTATTATGACCATATCACCAATCACTATTTGAAATTTTAATTTTTAGAATAATCAATTTATTGCATTCCAATATAGTTTTCTAGTGGATTTTCGCTTCCCCTTTTCAAGTTAGTTATCTAAAAACTTAATTAGTTCAACTTTGTTCATATTTATATGGATACTCACATAAATTTTCACTTGATTGTAGTTTTAATTAAAATGCACATCTGAAAATTTGGCATGAATGAAACTTATTTCATATCAGTGTCGAATATTCCGGTGAAGAATAATAACATGTGCGGGCAGATATTCATATTTCACTTTTGTCTGCACATATTGATAGTCAATGTCAACAAGGAAAACAAGTCCCAATCTGTACACGCAGTGAACACAAAAAATGAACTCCCTATCTTGAGATGGAGATAGAGTGAAATACAAAAACAACCTTTAACTCTGAAGATATGTATCTTGATTTTTATACAGATAATAATAGTTCATTTTACTGTGAAGTAAATGTATTGAACTTAATTTCTATAACCTAACCCCATGATTATCATAACTTCGTATATATAATCAAAAGGAAAATTTTAAAAATTAAAAGAATGGTGCCTTAGTAATTGGTCATACTTTGAACTGGGTTACATAGCTTTTACTGATGTAAATCTGTATATATACATGGTACTATTGTGTTGTGTTGTTCTATTAGACCAATATTAATGCAAATAACATGTCAAGCTTCATCCCGATTGAAGCTTTAGTTAGTAATGAAAGTGAACATTGGGAAATCTGTAGAATAATTAATAATAAAAAATATCACTAAAGATAGATCCACCCTCGTGCAACAGCTATGTTGTTCTTAGGATAGTAATGTTATGATTCCATGGACCATAGAACACTTATAGTTTCCCATCACTATGAAACCCAAATCCAGGATCCGGTTTCCTTTAATAAGTAAGTGAGATTCTAAGGACACACCCCATAGAACATGTGCTCCAGTCCTTCTCCTCTCCAACAACCCAGATTGGGTTTGTGCTAAAACTGCGAGAATAGGTGAAACGATCCTCTTTCTCCAACCATGCTTAACTTTATGAGTAGCTATAACGTGTTTACTCAATTCTCATACTTTTTGTGACATGCTCGGGTATACTAAATTGTGGTGATAAAATGGATCTCTAGATATAACCATTTTAATAATCTTTGCAGTGGTGGAATTGTCTGATAACGACTATTTCACTGAAAACAATTGTTGACATATCAGTACATTGATGAGTGAAAGTGATCGAAAGGAATGAAGTGTTGAATATGTAATTTCAACGCAGCATTGTTGAATATGTAATTTCAACGCCGCATTTAATACGCTTAAAACAGCTCCCAAAAACAGCAAACCACTTTTATGTTTCTCGGACTGCTTTTGCATGGAGTGGTTTTCGTACATCGTGGCTCTCCCCATACGTCACCCCTCTGATAGTTTATCGGGTGGTAAAGTTCCGTTAAAATGTTCACCCGATATTCTCCTCCGTTTTCCGCATTTAATACGGTTAAAACAGCTCCCAAAAACCGCAAACCACCTTTATGTTTCTCGGGACTGCTTTTGCGTGGAGTGGTTTTCGTACATCGTGGCTCTCCCCATACGTCACCTTCTGATAGTTTCTAGGAGTGGTAAAGTTCCGTTTAAATGCTCACCCGATATTCTCCTCCGTTTTCCGATCTACTCCATAGATCTCCACCGTAGATTGTTCCAAGATGCATACCAGCCTGCAATAAATGTTACGTGGAGTAAAGTTCGGTTAAAAAGCTAACCGGATATCGTTGTGGACCGTTCGATTTCTTGAGGGCAAATCAACGGGGACATCACAAACCTGCAGCAAATAAATTTTATCATTGCGTAAAAATTTTGAGTTCACCGCGAGTGAAACATAAAGGCAATTTAAATGGGTTCGTAGAGTTTTGGTAAAAGCTTTTAATTTTAATATTTTTATTTCTTACCGAGGTATGGGCAATGTCAGTTTTTAATTTTATTGTTTTTAATTATTCACGGGTGTAAGTTTTGTTTCACTGAACAAGTAAAACACATATTGTAATGTTTTTTTGTGAATGTTTTCTTTTTGGAATGAAACACACAGCAGTGCGAGTAAGAAAACCAGGGGAAGCATGTATAAGTGAAAACCATGAAATCTTTCACACAGCAGTTAAAAGGGTAATGTAAGTTTTAGTGAATACGTAATTTTCACACAGCAGTGCGTTGATCTTTTTTTTCTACAACAGTAAATGTAAAAGTTTTTTTTACATAGCAGTGAATGAAGATTTTACACAATAGTGTAAAATTATTTGTAAAAGGAGTCAGAGTAATTTCTTTTGAAATGTTTTTGGTGAATACCTCTGACTGATTGAAAGAGGATGAATATGTATCATTGATTTTTGTTTTAATGAATAGAAATATTTTTATGGTGGTGCAATATTTTGTTCTCAATAAAATTTTTTAAGCTTCCCTCTGCACAAAAGATCCTGGAATAAAGTAAACAGAGCATTGCCTCTGTGTCCTTGAATTGTTTGTTTTTGGGATTTTGCCATAAAAATCCCCAACATGAACGACTTACTCATTGTGGCTTACCAATTAGTGAATCCCGTCGGTTATAGAAATATGATAAAGGCAACTTCACAATCATAGAGAATAAAGACTTTGAATGCATTCTTGAGAAATTGGTTCTTGCGTTTGCTGCTTCAAGGGCTTCTTTTGGAACCCAAATCATTAGGTTCAATGATCAAACCTTCTATAGCTTAGAAAAACTACGATTTTGTGAAAGCACTTGAGGGTGTCCAGATTTTAGCGACATAACGAATCGAGGTTGCAGAAAGGGAAAATTTTCACCAAGTTAAATGCATATCACACTGATTTAATGCTTGGATTGCACAGCACAACAAAGCAAAATAATGAAACAATTGATAATCACAAGAAATTTTTCAGAGCATCACAGATTTATTACGAACATTTGCACTATTATAAATAAGTTTCCAATATGGATTCCTCCTAGATTAAATAACAGATATACAAGCTTACTCTTTTAACACTGTAAATGACTCGGCCAAAACCGGGAGCTTTGGGTGGGTTAAAAAAAAAATCAGGACAAAAGAAACCCTCGACAAGCGCAATCCAACAAGGAAAATTGCATAATACGTTAAGGTCTCATCAACCTTATCACCTCTCATGGCAAGATAAAGCACAGTGGTTGTTGCAGCAATGTTAACCCTATAAAAAACAATTATACACCCTTTTCCATCGTTAGTCAAGTACCATACATGTCTTTCCTTTCCCTTAGAATATGAATGTATATTATGAGGAATAAAATAGCTACACAAAAATTAAAAGGAAGAAGGTGCATATACAAGCTCGCAGGGTTTCGGTTTTATAACCACTGGGTTGGTTTTACAGCAGATTTTGCCTAATTAGATGACTCAAAAATCTGAGACTTTTGCTATCACGTCCAGTTAAAATTGATATGCTCATACAGCCAGCCTAAGAATTGGATTTGTCAATTCAGGATAATTATTATCCCAACTCAGCGGTTACCCTGATAACGAACATTTGAACAAGGAAACAACAGTCAAGATTTTTGTGTGGTGATTTACACACTATCCTCATTGGTGTACATCCTTATTGATTCATTACATGATACTCTCTCCCACACATGCTGATAATGCCTCGGATGGTATTATCCACACCTTCATTTTTTTTATTCCGTCACGCCTGTGGTAAAGAAAATAGAAAACAAGAAATATCACTACTGCGTTTCTATGATCCCTCCTAGAAACCTTATCATTTGTTTTGGCTAACTGGCATACTTCCTTACTATGATAAAGCAGACAAGAAAGCAGTATTTAAAAAGGAAACATCTGTCTAGAAAGGAAATATTTTCCGGTGATGTTTCTAAAACCTACAACAGGCATAGGCAAGCTTTGATGGTGTGGATGTTATAGGACAAACTGACCTCCTAATCAACTCAGAGGTGAAAGACAAGATGACCGAAGCAATGACCACAATTGCAGCCCAGAACCCACACTCACGCTCTCTATACAGTGATAACCTGCTTTATAAAGCTTGTTACCAAGTATAAAGGAGCATTAGTCATCTTGCTAACTCTTGTGGTTACACGAGGGGGAGCATTAGTGAACTTAAGTGATGTTCAAAAGGTCATGCCAACTAATCTTCTCATAGATATCTAGATATTAAATCCCTAAATTTGTGCAAGAAAAGCAAGGAAACTCCAAAAATCAAGATATTTGGAGGAATTCTATTCTAAGAATGAAGGCAGATGGGAAAAAGCTTGTAAACATGGCAAGTTCGTGGTTTTTACCCTAATGAACTCTAGATGGAACTTGACAACCCTAATTTGATTTCTATATAAGCAACGAGAAGGCCATTGCAAAAGGGATCAGAGCATTTGAAAGGATAGCCCATAGAGCTATTGTGAACTGTCATATTCTTGAAGGAGCTAGCTGAAAGAATGAGAGAGAGAGAGAGGAAGAAGGGTTAAGGAAGGTTGATACAATGGATTGTTGTAATCACTCTTCCATTCTAAATATAGAATTACAGTTGTGTTCCCTACCCCAAAGTGTTGGTGATATTGTGCATTTATTTGTTCATTCTTATGCTTGTCAAGTTAAGCAGTTAAGTTATACATTTATGCATGTTTGTTATAGATTCTTACATTAGTTTTCAAAAGCATATGTTGTGATTGGTTTGCCTTGTCCTTTGTGCAGGAATTGTCTTGGAGCTGGCTTAGAAGGAGTTCTTCTTGCCACACAGAGATACCCAAGTGAATCTACAAGGAACCAAAGGTGATCATCTTTCCATACCCTATCAAATTATGTTTTATAGATGAACATGTGTGTAACTGGTAGCTTTTGCAGATAATCTTATAGTCTGTTGAAGGTCTCAGGAAGGCCTTTGAGGGTAGTTTTCATCCCATGCATTTTACACCATAACAGAATTGGCAAATCCATTGGGGACTATACATCTAGTTCCCGGTTACCCAGACTCCTCTCATATCTTCTCTTTCTTCTATGAGCTTCCCGCGTCTTCAAATCCTTTTCAAATCCACCATCTATCTTGTTACATCCTGCAAAGTTGCATTCTCCTTAGAAACTAATCCTAAAAGCCCTCTTTTTGAGCTATTTTCCTCACTAACACGGGTTGCTAGTCTACACAGAGCTTTATAAAGCTCTTTGACTATGCACAAGGAGTGTTAGTGGCCAAACTAACTCTCTGTTTACAAAGAAACAGAGCATTAGTCTCCCATTTCCATTTTTTTCAAAATATTTTGTGGATCAAAAGTGAGGGGAACTTGTCTCAGGGGCCAAAGTAAGATCTGCAATAGTATCATGTTAACTAATTTGGTGTCTTGAAAATTTATTTTAAGAAAATGTTTTAGTTTTTCTCTCTTAAAAGACATTTTTTTTAAAGAAATGCTGATAAACTATATATCTCCTTCTGTCGAAATAGTTGTAGACTGCTTCATTTTTGTTTTTAGTAGTTGTTAGGGAATACTGAGAAAAGAAACTTTCGGTTATGCAAGTGTTGAATGTCTTTAGATGCACTGACGAATCCATGAATATGTGAAATGATACATATGTAGAATAAGACTTGTTTTCTTAAGAAATTGAAAAAAACAAATTCAAAGCATTGTTCTGCATGGTTTATTGAGTCTAAGAGTCTCACCATATTCATACGTCAACACCCCTACCAAAGAGAAATAAGCAAGTACACTAAAATTTACATTAAAATCAATTAGTTACTCTTTTTTCAGCAAACCAAAATTAACTAGATTAGGACCTTGGGATAAGCATGTCAGTGAACTGCCCAAGGTTGAAAATCAAAACTAGTGTCGTTAACAAGTGAAAAATCCTTCTGCACTCATATTACCAAGACAACTCCACTAACAACGGAGCAAAATACGAGACAACATCACACTGTAATTGAAGGTAGCATGCCTTCTCTTACAACTCCTTTGGACATTCTATGTATTGGGGGTCCCTTCGGGGATTTCGGAACTAAGTCGAGGACACAGGTATCCTGCCCACATAGCGTGTTGTCTATGACTATGTCCCCCTTGGTAATGTTTTTGATTTGAGGTATCTCTAGTGGCCAAACCTTCTAGGTACTTACACAAGGTGACTGGAACGGGCTCTCCCGGTACCTAAAATGGACGAATCTACTTTGTCTTCAGTTTTTGGGAGGGTGCTCGTCTTCATGAGAGTACTTGGCCCCTCAATATGAGGTTCAGGCGAAGCTCAAAAGTAATCGTAATGGTACATTTGGCCATCCTTCTTTGTTATTCATTGAGAGACTAGGTTTTATCTCTAGTAATTAGTGCTTATCAGATGAGGCATTTTCCCTATGTTTGATTGATTGAAATATTTAGTGTATTCTTTTATTTTTAGGTACCTGAGTGCTATTGTTTTTGAGACTTTAAAGAAAATCACATTAAAATCTATTTGATAAAACTTAATAGTCATTGTGGCTACATCTGGTCCTCATCGTCAATCCAGACGATTGTTAGGACTTCCTCCACTCACTGTGGAGGATCCACCGAGTTCCATTGACTTGGATTGCTCATCTTCGAGGAATTAGTCTCCTAAATTGCACACAGATCTATGTGGATGACTGACGATTCTGGTTTACCGGAGGATTTCTTTATGGAAGGATTTCTTCCTCATTTTAACACTTCCCGTATAGATCTATCAAAACCTATCATTACTCCCCTGGTACCTGTACTTCCTTCTTTAGTAGGTGGAACTTTCCCATCTATCCAGTCAACGCCTCAAGGGTTGTGGAATTATAGAGACATTGTTGGTCCTCCACCACTTCCCCAGTCGACGGTCATTACAACACCAGTAATGTGGAATCCTGCTATCTTGTTCATCCCAGGTACTGCAACTCACATAACACCCTCTATAAGTGGAACCCAGCAGATGCCAGGTTCCACTCTTATGGTGCCACAAAGCATACCTTAGACTAGTGCCACATATAGTGCTCCATATAGCACTCAATGTGGCACTATGGGCACGGTTCTAGTTTACCAACACCAAGGTCAGTTGCCAATATACATTTCCAACCCCCAGATTCAAATATTTGGGGCGGTTCCCAATATGCACATGTTGACAGGGAATGTCATAGTTTCCCTGCCATTCTCAGACATGCATGGATAGTCGTTGATTGACATGAGTGTTCCCTCTATCAATCAAGGCCATACGGTTAGTTCTGTGTTGGTTGGGAATCCACAAGGGATTCCGACCCAATCCATGGGGTCACCCTACTCACAAGCTTAGATGAGTTAAGGGGGCACATCTTATACTGGGGACAACTTCATACCCTAGTATCAAAATCCTCACGGAAATCTAATCTACAACACCGTACCGTAAAGCAACTGCTACACCATGTAGCCCATGTACACCATGGGGAACCAAACGATGGGAGGAGCACAGAGATCCTCAGGTCATCCGTCATCACCATGGTCCGAGTCGGGGGCACCCACCAATTTGTCTTTTTTGGCAACATTGGATATTCCCAACTTATACAAGTTGACAAACGACCCCATCTACCACAACTTACAATGGTCATTGATCCTGCATAAAATATCGACAGACATTCCTAAGTTCGACGGAAAACAAGGGGAGTATCTGGGCACTCATGTCACCACCTACCATCTCTGGTGTGTTTATAACTCTATGGTGGATGACAGTGTCCAGTTACATCTTTTTCCCCGCACCCTCACTAGAAATGCAACAAAGTGGTATATTGAGTTACCATGTGCATCAGTAAATACCTTTGACGCTTTAGCGATGGAGTTACTAAAGCACTTTTAGTTACCTATCCATTATGAGACAAGGACAAAGCTCCTTACTTCATTTCGTCAGGATACCGCCAGCCACATCTCCGATCATATCCATGAATGGAGACATAGGCAGAGGTTAGTCAAAGCTCCCATCCCTGATTTTCTCTTAATAGACTAGTTATGTAGGTCGTTACTCCCACAAATCGCTAGAGATGTCGCTCTAGGTGGTGCAGTCACAAAAGACCAATCCATACGTTGTGCCCAGCACTTAGATTTGATTTATTCATAGTCTGGCACTCTTTACGACATTATCCCCTATGTTCCTGATAACCCTAATCCTCCCACCAAGCAGCACCGTGGAGCACACACCGACGAGATCGTCAGTGCAACCTCTGGGGTTGTTGTAAAACAACTCAGTGGTTCCATTGCCAAGTTGGTAGTGGACCCCTCTACCAAAGTGACTACTCTTCCTGCCGTCGCGGTTAATTCTGTGCAGTCTGCATAGAAATATGGTAGCAAGAAAAAAAATAATAAGAACAAGACCGCTCCTTCTGAGGAGAAGCCATATAAGCATCCCAACCCAAAACAGAAGGTCGTTGTTCCTACTGATGCGGAAAAGGATAAAGGCACCAATTATTCATGCAAAACTCTATCTTGAGGAACACATAACCTGGCGTTGTCCACGTCTTCAAGAATGCATGGATTACCTTGCCAAGAATGATTCTAGTAAGGCCCCTGCTGTCCTTAGAAATCCTTTTCCTACTCAACAACAACAAAATCTCGTTGCCAACCAACTGCAACCTACGTCAGGTGGGAGCGACAGTTCGCAACATCCTTCAGTTGGTGAAAGAATTTCTACCGTTTACACATTTGAAATGGTAGAACTAGCCACAGGAGCCAAATCTTATGGAGCTCGTGTCGTTCTAACAACAGAACCATCCGCAGGTCAGAACCCATTACCGCCTAACGATTTGCATATCGAAAGGCCGGTTGACGACTTTGTAATTCGACCCCCCAACGAGGCACTTCAATGCACAATGCACAACACATTTGCACGTGTTGCCCAACACTACAACAATGTAGAAGATTTGGCGCAAGCGCTATCAGCTATGTCGAGGCTCGAAGTCTTACAAACATGCCCCAGCTAAAGGAAAGCTTTGCTTTCATCTATTGGGGGTATTGACCCTATAGATTCCATGCTTGTTACTTTCGACATGGACAAGTGTAAACCTCCCCTTTCCCACCAGCTTGCATTTCAAGTGCATATCACTTCGAAAAGTAAAGGTGTACACTGAATTGTCATTGAAGAAGGTGCTTCAACTTGCATCATGTCGGCTTCATGTTGGCTCACCTTGGGTTCCCCAACCCTCTCCACACTGTTGAACTCCCTTAAAGCTTTCGATGGCCACACCTTTGACCCAAAAGGATACTTAGGCAGTTTTCCCATCACTTTGGCTGGGAAAACAGTAATAGTGGACGTAGAAGTTGTGAATAAGCAACTCGACTATAATCTGTTGCCAGGATGCAGTTTAACATATGCCATGATGGTCGTCGTATCCATTGTCTTTCATATCATCCAATTTCCATTGGATGGAAAGATCATTACCATGGATTAGTTGTCTTTCTACACCCCTGATTATTCCCCATTACCAAGTGGCTCTGTACCCCTAGTAGGAGGTGGCACTGGCTACTATGTCAATTTAGGTATCGGTGTATTGAAGGCTTCCTTCCTGATGGGTTTTTTTCCTCTACAGTTGCCCCAAGTCCCACAGTCGGTCAATATGCTTTCATTTCTTCCTTGTGAATAGACCGATCCATGGATCCTGCCAACTCCTTCAGACCTTAACACATTAGGCGACCAGATGCCGCTGTCACCAGCTTAGTTGGCCTACCAAGCCATGCAATCTGCATCCGAGCCTCCAGTCATGTCAGTTATGGCCGACGGTACCACCTTCCCTTCCACAACCACGCCTTCTTTCGACCTCCTCATTTAAGTCCTACCTACGGATGAAGCTATCCGAGAGGTCATGAGTTTAGAAGATCGACCTTGGGAGGATTGGCATCATCGTGTTTTGATATCTGATTCAAACATGATGCCTCTTCAAATCCTATCTCCTAACATACCAGAAATAATTTCCTCTCCTTATACCACCATCCAAACTTTGGATGCGGAAGGAAACATGGGCAATATTTCAAAGACATTGCACATCGATATTTCTGTCAAGGCAAGCATTATGGAAAACATCCAGGTTAGAGCAGATTGCAATCTTAAGGAAATTGTGAGCTTTACCTGCCTATTTAAGGAATTCTGTGATGTATTCACCTGGTCTTATGAGGAAATGCTTGGCATAGATCCTTCTATCATCAAGCATGAGATCAAGCTTTATGAAAATGTAAAACCCATCCATCAAAGACTTCGACCGGTCCATCCCTGCAAAACTGTAGCAATCAAAACCTAAGTGGAAAAGTTGTTACATGTTGGTCTTGTTTATCTTGTTCCTTTAACAAAATGGGCTTCCAATATGGTTTCTGTAGATAAAAAATAGCGAACCATCTGAGTGTGCTTCGATTATTGAGACTTGAATGCCACGTGTTTGAAGGATAATTATCCGACACTATTCATTGACCAAATCATTGACGACTACACAGGTTGTGAATCATTTTCTTTTATGGATGGATTCTCAGGTTATAACCAGATTGCTATAAAACCCAATGACCAGCATAAAACTATCTTCGTGTGCCCATGGGGTGTCTTTTCTTATAGAAAACTCCCTTTTGGTTTAAAGAATGTAGGAGCAAATTTTCAAAGAGCCATGGATTACAAATTTCATGATATCAGGAATATCGTTCAAGCTTACTTGGATGACCTCCTAGACCATTCCACGTTACGAATGCAACACCTCAATCATGTAAGAGCCATCTTTCTAAGGTGTTGGTTTTACAACATCCACCTGAATCCGCATAAATGTGTTTTCTTCGTCGAATCTGGATGCTTACTTGGATTCATTGTCTCCAAGAATGGGATTAGGGTTTATCCCAATAAGGTAAAAGCAATTGTTCAATTGCTAGAACCACAATCTGTCCTTTAGCTCCAAGGTTTGCAAGGGAAAGCAAACTTTTTACGGCGATTCATCATGAATTATACTGAATTGACGAAAGGCTTCATGTGCCTACCTAAGAAAGAAGTGTCATATATATGGGATGAGCAAGCTCAATGATCATTTGATACCTTGAAAAAGGCACTTATATCTGCTCCTCTCCTGAGTGCTCCTGAATATAGTCGCAACTTTCGTTTTTACCTGCCAGCCTTGCCATCCTCTCTTGGAATGGTCTTGGTTCAAACACACGATGACCATAGTGAACATGTCATTTATTATTTGTCCAAAGGCCTAGCCAGACCCGAGCTCAGATATTCACATGTGGAGAAGCTATCATTGGTAGTCGTCTTTACCGTCAACTGGTTCTGACACTATATTATGTTACGACAGACCACTGTCATTGCCTTGGAGAATCCCATGAGACATATTCTGTCTCACCAAGTAATTGGAGGAAAATACTCAAAATGGATTGTCATCCTCCAACAATTTGATTTGGTTTTCATAGCTGCCAAGGCAAAGAACTCATTAGTCTTCACCGAAACTTTGTCAGACCTTCCCATTGTCAATCCGAACGAGATAGCCCACAATCCTTTATCAAATGAAGCTATCTATCTTATCGACACCACTGATCCTTGGTATAGAGACATTCTTGTCTATCTCCAAGCACAAAGTTTTCCCCCAAACTCACATCAAGTGACCATCGTCGCATCCGTCACCAAGCTCGACACTATCTAGTGATTAACAATACGTTAGATCGTCATGGTGCAGATACAGTTCTTTGGCAGTGCCTCACCCATGAAGAGGCAGAGCACGTTTTAAATCACTGCCATTTTGGGGCACGTGGTGGTCATCTTTCTGGCATATCTACTAAACAGAAAATCCTCCGCACAGGCTATTACTGGCCGACCTTGTTCAAAGATTGTGTCAAAGTTGTTTGGCAATGCCATCCTTGTCAAGTATTCACAAAGAAAATGCGCACCCCTCCTGCCCTACTGCACCCGGTGGTTTCCGCTGGCCCATTTGCCAAATGGGGGATCGACTTGGTCACTTGTAATCCTATTTCCTCTATCGGACACAACTATATCATAGTAGCTGTGGACTATTTTATGAAATGGGCTAAAGCTTCCTACCTATAGCGTCGATGGAGAAACTGCTTCATTATTCCTGTTTAATCAGGTTATCTGTCGTTTTGGTGTACCCAGTACAATTGTTACAGACCATGGATCTCACTTCCAGAACCATATGATGTCTGATTTAACGTTGCTACTTGGTTTTCGTTAGGATCAATCTTCCTCCTACTACCCCTAGGCTAAAATGGCGTCTTGAAATCCATGATCCGAAGGTTTGTAGGAAACCATAAAACCAATTGGCACCAAATTTTATATTCAGTGTTATGGGCATACCGAACTTCAGTAAAGATTTCCACGGCTTTATACCGTTTCAGCTGGTGTACGACCTAGAAGCCATTCTACCCATTGAGTGTCAAATCCCTTCCCTGAAGCTAGTCGTTGAGCTCCTACCCCTCACTACTATCGAAGAAGAACATTACTATACCTTGCTCATTTGGACGACACCCATCGAGATGCTGAACTAGCACTTGAAGCTCACAAGCACCGGGTCAAATCCTAATATGACAAAAATGTTAATCTTTGTTCTTACCAAGAGGGTGACCTTGTGTTAGTCTATGATCAAAAACATGATCTCTTGGTGCCAGGCACACTCCAACGATTATGGCTAGGTCCATATATCATCAAGAAAGTCCTCTCAAAAGGGGCATACGAATTACAGGACTAGGAAGGAATCCCGCTCAAGGAGCCCAGGAATGGGCTCTACCTAAAGAAGTATTATGCCTAGTATTGCACTAGATATATACTATGTAATTTTAGGAAATAAAGCACTGTTAGGGATATTTTATTGCTCTTTCAAAAATATAACCATCCCCAAGTTTTCATTGTTAAGCTCATTAAAATCTATCTAACAATGGTAGAGCACTTTTGGAGACATTTTATTTCTCTTTAAAAATTATAAACATCTCTGATTTTTTGTAGTAGGGCTCATTAAACATCCATACCACAATCAGTAAAGCACTTTTAGGGATATTTTATTTCTCTTTAAACAATATGAACATCCCCGAGTTTTTCATCATTTGCACTCGTTAAATATATGCAAATGATGCTCTGAGCACCTCTTTTTTGATCTTGTTCTAGCTCATAAACTAAAAAATACCAATGAAGCATCCTTTTTAGGCACTTTTTTCTCACTCTTTAAACTGAAAAAATCCTGCGCTATGCCTTGCTACTCGTTAAACATGTTAAAGATAACCCAAGCATTCTTTCAAGTACTTTTTCTTGCTCGTTAAAAAATGAAAAATCCTAAGTTTTTGTTACTGAGCTCGTTAAATTGTCACGACAAAACATGAGTTTAGTCCGTTGCCTCGTACTCATAATAAAATGAGGTTGACATCTATTGGAAAAAGTTTCTCTTTATCCGGGTTCAATAGATTAAAATACAGAAAAGTAACCGATCCGGGTATACTATTAACCTTTTGTCTCCCCCAGTTAACAACTATGACAAAGGGACCACCATGGAGTCCCTTTTGCTGATCTTTTCAGACTCTCTAAATATGAAAAGACCACCTAGTTGTCTAGTCTGGAATCTTTAAATACACAAACAAGATATAGAGTTGTTATTTATACGATACTTTTTAGACTCTTAAAAAATGAAAAAATCGATGAGTTTGTCTGTCTAGACTCATTAAACTAATCATATAGGGAAAAGAGTCGTTCTTTTTGCAATCATTTTCAGACTCTTTAAACATGAAAAGATTGATGAGTTTACCCGTCGGACTCATTAAAAAATCAGATGGGGAAAGTGAACAATACAACTATATCCTGTATTTGAAAGTGTGGTTTGGTAGCATTCGTTCCCTTGAAGATGGCACTCCCTTAGATAAATCGTCATTTTGATAGCCTCTCAATATGAACCCTACCAACCTATGAGTTTTTAGCCTATATACCCTGATGTAATTGCATCTCTATATCTTAAACACTCTGTAGTGTTCATGAGTCTAGTGTTGTCTGGTTAAAATCATTGTCATTCCTTCTATTGTTCAAGGGTTCCTATTTGTTTCCTATATCAACCGATCCTACATATCCTTTCATCATGCCCTCCATTGTTTAGACCCAAAAGCTCAAAAGATTCTTCAAAAAACAAAATCATCCTTGTCTAGTTTCGTGTCGACTGATATAAGACATGTCATTGCCTACCTTTCGACAGGTTTCTTCCTATCGACTTCAACACTCTATCTAGGAAGATAACCTAGAAACACATTTATTGCATTGGTTCTTGCAGACATTAGTGGCAGGTTACCTTGTGTTTGATCACGGGTTTTCATCATTGGCTCCTCGTTAAGCGATTGTACGAGAGTTAGACAACAAAAAACCTTTCACACTCGTTAGTTTGCACTATGCATCTTGGAGACCATCACCATTATCAGTGGCCTTCCTCACATCTGTTAACAGTCTCCATTATTGGATGGTAATGAGATGATTTCGTGCATGTTCAATATCAACACATATTATCACATGTACTGATCTATGTTATTCGATGAAGTGGGAATCAAGACCTTGGGTAGAGGCTTGCATCATTCAACCTTGTTTCCTCTCCCAAGCTATGATAGTGTTCTTTGGAGACGGCTATTTTAGGATGATCTATTATGACACTGGATCTGCTCTGTGCCATATTGACAGCCAACATTGCTATATTTACAAGGAGAAAATTACTCTGACATAGCTATTGACCATGGGAATTCCTGACTTAGGACATGATCTTAGTAGTTTATAAATATGTATCTTTGTTTATCAAGTTTTCCTTGCCACCCAAAACTTCTCTCTCTCTACAAAGATTTTGACAACAAATTACAATGTTTTTTCATAAAGTATTTCAGCCATAATCTCTGCCTCTGATCTCATACTTTAGGGGACATCTGTTATAAGAAAAATTGACCTCCTAATCAACTCAAAGGTGAAAGACAAGATGACTGAAGCAATGACCACAATTGCAGGTCTATAATCCACACTAACACTCTCTATACACTCACAACCAACTTTATAAAGCTTGTTACCAAGCATAAAAGAGCGTTAGTCACCCTGCTAACTCTTCTGGTTAGACTAGGGGGTGTTAGTGAACTTAAGTGATGTTCAAAAGGTCATGCCAACGAATCTGCTCATAAATATCTAGATATTAAATCCCTAAATTTGTCCAAGAAAAGCAAGGAAACTAGTGATGTTCAAAATGTCATGCCAACGAATCTGCTCATAAATATTTAGATATTAAATCCCTAAATTTGTGCAAGAAAAGCAAGGAAACTCCAAAAATCAAGATACTTGGAGAAATTATATTATGAGAATGAAGGAAAATGGGAAAAATCTTGTAAACAGGGCAGGTTTATGGTTTTTACCCTAATGAACTCTAGATGGAGCTTGGCATCCCCAATTCGATTGCTATATAAGCAATGAGAGGGCCATTGCAAAAGGGATCAGAGCATTTGGAAGGATAGCCCATAGAGTTGTTGTTAACTGTCATATTCTTGAAGGAGTTGTTAGCCTCCTGCTGTAGCAGGCTACTCATATTTCATGATTGACATTTTTACAGGCCAAATATGTCATACTTTGCATGCTGCAATGCTCCATATTTGCTAAACAGACACTAAGGAAAGAAGGCTACTCAAAGTTCATCTACTGCTTTCCAATTTTGAAGAGTCATTCCAGTTTTATAGAATTTTCAGCTAAAGGGAGGTCCAAACAGCCTAATCTTGGTCTCCCTAGGTTTCAATTTCCTGTTATAGAATATAGAGAATGAAAATCTGTCCAAACAGCTTAATCTTGGCAGATTCTTAGATAGGTAGAGAATCAAAGGAGCCCAACTGCTTAATCTGGGCCCTTGGAGGAAATGAGGGTAGTTTGTAGATAGGAAAGCATAAAAAAAGAAAAATTGAAATGCTGGGTCTGCAAGTCTAAGTGCAACCAAACCAAAGGAAGAAAAAATGTTAGGTAAGTAGGATGGGTAGGTAGTTTTGAGGTTGCAGAATCTTGATTTATGATCAAATCTATGTTTTCAGAGTGTCATCTCTACTCAGGGCACAATCACTAGGAAGTTTTATGTGAAAGAGCTCAAAACAGGAATAACTAACTTCCCTTCCTTCATCTCCCCAAAATCATTAACTAATTTCCCCAAAAAGAGGTCAAGATCTACTTGATATCTCTTAGATTCATCATTTTTCATGTCATTTGCTGGGGTGAAGATCTGCTTCACTCAAAGAGAATCCATATTTTCTCTATAAAGTTCTATCTCCACTTTGAAGCCTAATATTTCTGAAACTTAGCACTTTCTTGCCATCTCCATGTTAACTACTAACACTACTATTTAACTCCCTATATTTTCCTTATCCCCGTACTAAAACTATGTAGATAATCCCCTTATATAAATATCCCCTCCCCCTGGTTGAAATATAACCATAAATACTTCACTGGGAATTACTAAGTCACCTGCACTTTAGTACGAGCCCTCCCTCTACAAAAAATTCCCACTCCCAAGTGTCTGGACCCCTTCCAAACACTAAGAAAACCCTTTCACAAGGCTAATAACCCTCCCTGCGCATTCTTCTGTGAAAACTATTAATGTTTGTTTGATAAGTTTCCACCGCGCAAACACAGTTTCCCATTCTCTCAAATTTAAAACCCACAACACCGCGAAATATTAAGCTTTTAATGCGTGAGCGCTTTTGCTAAACCTCGCGCATCTCCCTTCTCCATCCACCGTCGGATCGCCTCCCCTAGATCCGACGGTCCTTGTTCACATCGCGCGCCCGATTATGGTGGTAGGTTACCACCCGACGTCCGACGGTTTTACCGTCGTACACCGAGACAGGTGGTGGCCTCCCATTGCATCAGGCCGCCCCTGACAGAAACCACCTCCATACCAAAGGTGGTCCGATGTACAAGTAAAACCGCCCTCCCCTCACATAACAGGAGTGCCACCTCACCCTGCCACATCACCTCCATGTCACGTCACCCTGCCATGTATCCCTGCCACGTCACCCCGCCGTACTGCCATGTCACCTTGATGACGTCAGCATGCTGACATCACAGCCGTACCAAAGGACCCCACTGCTGACGTCAACATGTTGACGTCATCCGCCGTACTGCTAACGTCATGCCGACATCAGCAGCCAGAAAATCGAAAATTCATGCAAGAGCAAAAGTCGAGCTTCAGAGCTCCGGAATGAGAAACGGAGGCAGTTTTCGATGCACGATTAGCGCCAAGCGCTGATCGCGGATCGCTACGGGAAATGAGCAATATTGGGGAATATTTTGATTCCTTGGCCCGTTTTGCACCGAAAAGGCCCGAAATTGCCCGATTTTGCCAAATTAAACCGATTTGAAGACAGGAAGAAGACCAGAGACAGAGATTAAAGAGTATCAGATCAAATTTATAGAGAGAAAGCATGTCAAAGAGTATCAGAAAGTGGCGGAGACCATCAATGTAGCGGCAAAGAGTATCAGAAAAGATCTTAACAGCAGCCCAAAGCAGGAGAAAATTAAATACCTTCCAGCAAAGTCAAAAAAGAGGGCGAGGTCACTCAAAACTCTCAAATCATGGTTATTGCACATTTAACTCACACCAGAATAGAACTGCAAATCCCAAAGCACAGTTATTCCAGCAGTACTGCATCGAGCCTCCAAAGGCCACATTGCACTCTTTTTGATCCAGCTACCTCTGACACAGTTCAATAGATATTTACCTGCATTTAATTTTGGCACAATTTTAGGTTTAGAAAATCCCTTTTTACAGACCTGTTTTAGGTCAATTGTAATAAATAGTTTGAGATATTTGCATTATAAAGACAGCCCTCAATACTGTTGTTGGGGGTTGGTTGGTTGGTTAGTAAAGAAACTATCTTTAGCTGATTTTACTCTAGGAGAGACTCGCACTGTAATATCTGATAGTTTCTATAATCAAAGATTGCTTATGAAGCTTCGGAGAATGGATTGTTCACTGTGTTTACTGGTTGAAAATTGATTATGGAATTCTCGTGCTGTTGCGTAACTCAATAAGTGCTTCTTACCTCTGTTTTCCTTTCATAAGCTACCATCTAAATAGCAGAAAAGAAGATTAGCTTAGAATTTGTTTAAATACACTCTATGCTCAATTTCTGTTGTTTCTTTATGTATTCTTCTGTTCAGGCATAAATATGAATTCCACATGGCTCATGTTTTCCTTAACCTTAAACAGTTGTCCAGGGATTCTTCATTGCCCCTAGATAGAGATCATCCTTCCCTCTATTAAGCTGAGTGAGAGATTCTTAAGTGCCTCTCATTCCTTACATATCATTCATCCTTTTAGTTTGAAGATTGTGTTATGTACAACTATCCTGCTCCATATTTCTCTTATGACCAAGAAAATGCACTGGAAATTATAACGCATGACTCCATGTCCAATGGTTTGAAACTTATCACTTCATGAATTGCCTCTCATCCTGAAAGAAAATTTCCTTCCATCCAAACACAGACAAAAACCCTTGAACCAAAATCCAGCCTAAAATCATCAACAAATTTAAATCATTAAGAGAGAGCCCTCTCTGATTGCAGGTGGGCTAGAGCCTGCAATCCAAATATTGGTTTGTGGTTACCTCGGCTGTATCCCTATAGGAGCCTAGGGACAACCTGAGTGATAATATAATGGAAACTCCATTGGGGAACTCCTTAGATAATCTCACTAAGCCAGTCTGCAGCCCCACAAAGGAAGAAACCGACCTTTGAAAGCTTCAGTCGACTTGTGTTTTTTAGAAAAAGTTCCCAAAAAATAGAGTAGAAGCTGGCTCCTAAGAAGAAAACACGTAATACACGATCAAATCCTAATCCAAATCACCCTGCTGTTTTTTAAAATCCAAATTTAATTCCTAAGATCATTAGAAAACAAAAGCAAAAAGAAGACCCAACTGATGCGAGTCCTGAAACCGTTCAGCCAAGCGGTGTTCCAACCCCTGTCAAAGTTTTATTCCAGTCAACCCCAAGTTCCCCTGGTTCATCACCTCCTTCTCCAAGCAGCTCCTCTACACCTCCATCCCATACTCCTACTACCACTACTACTCCTTCTACCCCGATTGTTCCTGTTATCCCCGCTACCCTAGCTTTTCTGCTTATTCCCATCATCATGGCTAGATATGCGCCCTTACAGTTGCCTGCTAATCCCGGGGCTATGCCTCAGGACTACCAGAAAAAAATCACCTATTTTGATGGTACGAACACATGCACCACCCTACAACATACAAAGAAAATGCAGGATTATTTCGAGAGTTATTGAAATTGATGATGACAAGTGTAGAATAGAGATTTTTGTCCAAAGTTTGACCGGTGATGTAGAACCTTGGTTTAGGCACTAACATTCCATGAATTATAACCTTGAGCTATATACCAGGCATTTATTAACAGATGGGAGAAAAAGAAATATCCCCTACACATACTATCTGAGTATGATACTATCAAAAGAGGACCTCAGGAAACAATTTTGGATTACTGTGCAAGGTTTAATAATGTTTACAGTGAAATACTACAAAATTTAAGACCTCCACCTGATCTCGCTTTGTACAAATTTCCAGATGGCTTTATGCTAAGATGGCATATTAGTTAAGGGAAAGAGCCCCTCAAAGCCTTGCATAAATTCAAGATGTTACTGTTAGTGTGGAAGCAAATCTAATTGCTAAAAGAAACAGAGCTAGAACTAAGAGAAGAACCACTTTCAAAGAATAACCCTCAGCCTTCGATCAGAAGCTAGAGGCAATCATCAGTGGCATCCACAGGCTGGGAGACAGAGTAGACAATGTTGAGAGGAAAACTTCATGGGAAGGTCAACAGCCCAGTGCCATAAGGAACCCGAACTTCAAGAAAACTCAAAACAGAAACGCTGCAAGGGCCAGTCCTGACCATGATATTAGGCCTCCTTTTCAGGAAAAATATGCGGAAGCATCTACATCCACTGAGCTCGCAGATGGGACTCATATGAACTTGATAGATTCAGAAAATGAACAGAAAATCTTTCTTATTGAAGAAGACCGACCATACCCTGATCCAAAACAATTTCACACCAAGTCGAGATAGTCTTTCAATTTTAAACAAGGCTATGATACTGCTGTGTACAAGGTACAGAAGCAATACAAATTAATAACAAGGACCATTGATGTTCCCCCATCTAGCAGAACAAAAGATAGCAAACAACTCAACAAAAGTAAAGGAAATATCACCATTAATCAACTTGCTAACAGCTCTGTCCCAAGCCCGCATCAGGTAACTGTGGAGGATGTAACAGACACACACTCTCCTATTGATCAACCTCTACCTCCCTCCTTCCCAAAATAAGATCTGAATAGCACTCCGAAAAATCATCCGAAAACAGAAATACCACAAACTGTTATACATCATGACATTGAAACTCCAAAAGAAAACATAGAGAGCATGCCTGAAAAAGAGAAAGTCACCACTATCAACGCCAAGAACTCATTCGAAAAACCATTCAGTTTAGAAGCAGAGATTGGAAAACTCAAGATATCCATTCCCCTCTCAGAACTTGCCAAACATGATGTATATAGGCAACAAATTCAAATGTCACTTCAACTACTGAAGTAAGAGATGATGTAAACGTTTTAGATGATACCCGACTACGTGTCAGAATTGACGAAAATCAACATAAGGATGTCCACCTTTTATGTCAGTACTGCAATCATACAAAAAAAAAACGCAAATCTATGTTTGACTCAGGTGCCTCACATAACCTTATGCCCAAAGCTATAATGGAAAGGTTGAACCTTGATGTCACAAGACCGTACAAAGATCTGTATTCCTTTGACTCAAGTCAAGTCAAATGCTTAGGCTTGATCAAAGAACTTTGTCTCTCTGTAGTCCAATTCCCCAACAAGACAATCTTAATGGACATAGTAGTCTAGCAACCTTTTCTAGCAACCTTTTCTAGCACATGCAAGCTTCCTTTGAACCAAATCACCAGTTCACCGCTGAAATAAAACACAGACCTTCAGTCCCTAACAATCTCAAGGATTGGCAAGTATTTCAAAATGATGCCCAGATTAACAGTGTCTTAACTCTGGAGGACGAATTTTCCAACACAAACATTGACATGGATGCCATGAATGACTCACAATAGCTAGCAAAAGAAAATCACCTGACTGTAACAGTTGCAACAGCTAAACAAATCCTTAACCCAACTGTTTTTAACAATACAAACATAGAACAACTGAAACAAATTTGTTTAGAGGAAACAGCCAAAGCAGAGGATGAGTTTATTGATCTAAAGAGTAATGTTCTACCTGCCAGCCTTACTCCATTGGAAGACATGTTTGATGACAATGACGTGCCCAAAAAGCCAAAGATGGAACCTTTGAATGCTGCCATAGAAGAACACAACATAGGAATAGCAGGGCATCCCAGAATGATTAAGTTGTTCAAAAATCTGCCCCCTGATCAAAAACCGAAATAAGTGGATTTTTTCAAAGAATTCCAAGATGTATTTACCTAGATTTATGAGGACTTAAAGTCCTACGACACCTCAGTGATCCAACATACCATTCCCTTAAAACCAAATCAAAAACCGTTCAAACAGAAACTTAGGAGAATCAACCCCATGCTTCTTCCCCTTATCGAAAAAGAAATAAAGAGAATGTTTGAAGCTAGTACCATTGCACCCATCAGATTCTCTGAATGGGTATCCAATTTAGTTCCCACTAGGAAAAGAACAGGACAGATAAGATTGTGTGTAGACTTGAGAAATTTAAACCAGGTCTCTCTAAAAGACCATTACCCTTTGCCCAAAATGGACCATATCTTACAAAGAGTAGTGGGTTCCTCTAGAATTTCTTTACTAGATGGATTTTCAGGATTTAATCAGATACTTGTTCACCTGGATGACCAAGACAAGATAGCCTTTACCACACCGTGGGGAACATTTAAGTACATTAAAATGCCTTTCGAGCTAAAAAATGCTGGTGCTACCTTTCAAAGGGCAATGGATATTGCATTTGCCAAGGAGATACATGATTTCCTTGTTGTTTACCTTGATGATCTAACCCCATTCTCCAAATCTGACCAAGAGCACTTTAAGCACTTAAGGCAAATTTTCATGACATGCAGGAAATATGGCATTTCCTTGAATCCAAGAAGTCCCTGTTTTCCCTTGAGGAAGGCAAGCTTCTAGGGCATATCATATCAAAAGATGGGATTAGAATTGACCCGGAAAGAATTCAAGCTATCCTTTAAATCCCCTATCCAAGAAACATAAAAGAATTGCAAGCATTCCTTGGAAAGATCAATTCCTGAGGAGATTTATCCCAAACCTAGTTGAGCTAATAAGGTAATTGAGCAACATGTTGAAGAAGGATGCCAAGGTAAAATGGTCTCTTGAAACCAAGCAGGCTTTTGAGAGCATAAAAACTGCCTTAACGCAAACGCATATCCTCACCAGTCCTCAATTCGACAAAGACTTTATCATTTTTTCCTTTGCATCTGAGCACACTATAGCTGCTGTCCTTTTGCAAAAAGATGATCAAGGCAACGAAAAGCCAATTTCTTTCTTCAGTCGAGCTTTGAGAGATGCACCCTTGAAATATCAGATTATGGAAAAGCAGGCTGATGCCCTGGTCAAAGCCATCAAAGATTTCAGAATTTACATCCTATACTCCCACGTGATTGCTTATGTCCCTAACTCTGTTGTAAAGGATATACTAACTCAAGATGGACTAGAAGGCAAAAGAGGCAAGTGGATTGCCAGCATCCTTGAATACGACATTGAAATAAAACCCACCAAGCTGATAAAGGGACAAGGTTTAGCCAAACTGATGTTCGAAACAAACTTCCATGCCTTAGACATTAATCAACTGGACAATGAACCAGAGCTGGTGACTCCACAGATCAGTGAAACCTTTTTTCAATCCCCATGGTATGCTGATATTTTCTTTGTATTGTTAAACCTGTGTGCTCCCCCATGATTGTCCAGAACCAAGAAAAGATTTTTAAGGATGAAATCCTCAAAGTTTTTTGTCATAGATGGTGCTTTGTTTTGGAAAAATCATGAAGGTGTTTTGCGTAATTGTTTGACTATGAATGAAACTAACAACATCATGAAAGAATTCCATGTAGGGGACTGTGGAGGACACTTATACTGGAAGTCAACGGTTGACAACATTTTAAGGGTTGGTTATTATTGGCCCTCTCTATTTGCAGATGTCAAGAAGTTTGTTGTTTCATGCCACAAATGTCAAATCTTTGAAGGAAAAAAAAATTACTGCCCTTGCCCCTTAAGCCCATTTCAACCGAGAAACCTTTTCAATAATGGGGTCTCGACTTCATTGGAGAAATTCATCCCTCTTCCTCAGGCCAGCACAAGTGGATTTTAACAGCCACCAATTATTTCACTAAGTGGATTGAAGCCATTCCATGTAGACAAGCCAACGACTCCACCATTATCCAATTCCTTAAGAGCAATATCCTTTCCAGATTCGGCTACCCTGAGAAAATCATCACTGACAACGTTGTTGCCTTCAAATCCAAAAATATGATCAACTTCTGCCATAAATACCACATTACCTTGGGCCACTCCACAGCTTACTACCCTCAAGGTAATGGCTTGGCCGAAGCGTCCAACAAAAGCCTCATCAATATCATAAAGAAATTGCTGGAGGAAATCAAAAAGAACTGGCATAGGAAGCTCACAA
>APFE031143502.1:0-10149 GCA_000404065.3 Pinus taeda | reverse complement strand
ATTTGGATGAGCCCTTATGAATTAGTATATGGCATGGAAGCCAAATTTCCTTCATCTTTGGGCATTCCTACTATTAAACTATTGCAGGAAATTCAGGCTGAACCAAATGACATGCAGAGAAGAGTTAATCAAACCATTCATCTTCAGCAAACTAGAGAGCAAGTCTACGACAGAGATCAAATGCTACAAGAAAAACTCAAAAAGAAGTTTGATAAGAAGGCTAAAGCAGAAGATTTCTGGGTGGGCAACAAAGTTCTAAGATGGGATTCACGAAGAGAGGACAAGGGCAAACATGCAAAATTCGATTTTCTGTGGAAAGGTCCATATATTATCAGCACTGTGCAAGGCAATAATACCTATTTTCTCAGATCTCTAGATGGCAGCACAGCTGAAGAAGGCCCTGTCAATGGCCGAATGCTAAAGCATTACAATGATCCTTTTGATTGAAAAGAGTAGGCGGTGTTATTTTCTGTACATAGAATGTTTGTATATATCAACACTTTAATTTTATTTTGTAAGAATCCATGATGCTAAAGCACGCAGAAGAAAGTAGGTACTGCTTTACAATTTAATAGCATAACAGTTAAAGGAAAGTGTTGTTACCAGTCCAAAAGTTCAAATCAGTCCAACAGTCAGCACTAACAAGTTCAAAGCACAGTCATAACAGAAGAATCAAGGCAATCTGACCTGCTGTTCTTAGCTTCTCACAAGGAAAAGCCATCCCCAAGTGGAGCCACTATTAGCCTCCTGTTGTAGCAGGTTACTCATATTTCATGATTGACATTTTTACAGGCCAAATATGTCATACTTTGCATGCTGCAATGCTCCATATTTTCTAAACAGTCACCAAGGAAAGAGTGCTACTCAAAGTTCATCTACTGCATTCCAATTTTGAAGAAGTCATTCTAGTTTTGTAGAATTTTCAGCTAGAGGGAGGTCCAAACAGCTTAATCTTGGTCTCCCTAGGTTTCAATTTCCTGTTTTAGAATATAGAGAATGAAAATCTGTACAAATAGCTTAATCTTGGCAAATTCTTAGATAGGTAGAGAATCAAAGGAGCCCAACTGCTTAATCTGGGCCCTTGGAAGAAATAATGGTAGTTTATAGATAGGAAGGCATAAAAAGAAAAAATTGAAATGCTGGGTCTGCAAGTTTAAATGCACCCAAACGAAAAGAAGAAAAAATGTTAGGTAAGTAGGCTGGGTAAGTAGTTTTGAGGTCGCAGAATCTTGATGTCTGTTCATTGCCATGTTTTGAAGTATCATCTCTACTCAGGTCACAGTGATCAGGCAGTTGTCATATGAAGGAGATCAAATCAGGCATAACTAACTTCCATTTCTTCCTCTTCCCCAAATCATTAACTAATTTCCCCAAAAATAGGTCAAGATCTGCTTGATATCTCTTAGTTTCATCATTTTTCCATGTCAATAGCCTGGGTGAAGATCTGCTTCACTCAAGGAGGATTCATACTTTCTCTATAAGGTTCTATCTCCCCTTTAAAGCCTAAGATCTCTCAAACTTAGCGCTTTCTTGTCATCTCCATATTAACTACTGACATTATTATTTAACTCCCTATATTCTCCCCATCCCCCTACTAAAACTATGTAAATAATCCCCTTATGTAAAAATCCCCTCCCCCTGGTTGAAATATAACCATAAGTACTTCTCTGCGAATTACTAAGTCACCTGGACTTTAGTAAGAACCCTCCTTCTGCATAAATTTCCATTCCCAGGTGTTCGGACCCCTTCCAAACACTAAGAAAACCCTATCCAAATGCTAAAAACCCCCCCGCGCATTCTTCTTTGGAAACTATTAATGTTTGCTTGATAAATTTACGCCGCGCAAAACCCATTTAACCCATTTCCTAAAGTTTAAAACCCACAGTGCCGCGGAAAATTAAACCTTTAACACGCGCGCGCTTTTACTAAACCCCGCGCATCTCCCTTTCCCGTCCACTATCGGATCGCCTCCCCCAGATCCGACAGCCCTTGTTCAGATCGGGCACCCCATTGTGGTGGTAGGTTACCACCCAATGTCCGATGGTTTTACCGTCGTACACCAGGACAGGTGGAGGCCTCCCATTGCATTGAGCTGCCCCTGACAGAAACCACCTCTGTACCAAAGGCAGTCTGATGCACAGTAAAAACCGCCCTCCCCTCATGTAACAGGAGTGCCACCTCACCCTGCCACGTTGCCTCCACATCACCTCACACAGCCTGCGCCCGACCCACGTCACCCTGCCACGTGTCTCTGCCACGTCACCCTGACGTACTGCGACTTCACCTTGATGATGTCAGCATGTTGACATCATATCCGTACCAGTGGACCCCACTGCTGACGTCAGCATGCTGACGTCATCCGCTGTACTGCTGACGTCATGTTGACGTCAACAGCCAAAAAACCGAAAATTCGCGCAAGTGCAAAAGTCAAGCTTCAGAACTCTGGAATGAGAAACAGAGGCAGTTTTCTATGTGCGATTAGCATGGCATCGCTACGGGAAATAGGCCATATTGGGGAATCTTTAGGGAATCTTTTGATTCCTTGGCCCTTTTTGCACCGAAAAAGCCCGAAATTGCCCGATTTTGCCAAATTAAACGAATTTGAAGATAGAAAGAGACCAGGAACAGAGATTAAAGAGTATCAGATCAAATTTGCAGACAGAAAGCACGTCAAAGAGTACCAGGAAGCGACGAAGACCATCAATGTAGTGGCAAAGTGTATCAGAGGAGATTTTCTCAGGGCTCGAGGCAAATCCAACATTAAAATGAAAGCTCTGAAAGTCAAGAAGCAATTGAAGACGCATTGAAGGCTCACCAGCACAAATGACTGCACATTAAACTCACAGAAGATCAGTGGACCAGAACTCAATGCACCATTATGACAGAACCACTGCACCAAGCCACACAGGACACCTCATCAACTCAACTTGATTCAGTTGCCTCTAGCGTAGCCCAAAGGACTTACTTTCATTTAATTCCAGCAACGATTAGGTTTTAGAAAAAGCTTTTTTGGCAGACCTGTTTAGGTCAATTGTAATAAATGACTTTAGATATCTTGCTTATATTAACCACCCTGAAAAATGGAGTAGGGGATGGTTGTTTGATTGATAAGTAGCTTGATCTTTGTCACTCCAATTTTTCTCTCAATCAGAGACTCGCACTGTAACTGTGATGCTTTCTATAATCAAAGACTGCTGAAAGCATGGATTCTGAAACTGGTTGTTGTGTTTAAATTGGCCGAGGAGTGATTGTGGAATTCCTGTGCTTCGACATGGTTCAATAAGTTTTTCTTAACTCTGTTAGTTTTATTCATGTTTGCTTTATCAGAAATCCGCCCTCTAAATTGCAGAAAAGAAGAATAGCTTAGGATTTGCTTAACTGCACCTTAGGCTCAATTTCTGTAATTTTTCATGTTTTCATCAGGAATAGTTATGAACATGCATACTTAAATGATCTTGTTTACGCTGTTTCATTCACATATGAATGATAGTTTAGGAATTGTTAACTGCTCCTAGATAACCATTCATCCACCTCCCCTCCCTATCAGTTTTGATGAAAGATTCTTAATTGCCTTTCATCCCTGACCATCATTCTATCCTTTCAGCAAATTGATAATTGTGTCATGTGTGGCTATCCCGCTCCACAATCCTCTGGTGACCGAAAAAACGCAATAGCAACCCCTAATCCATGACTCCATGCCCAATGGTTTGAAACTTATCACACCTGACCTTGCCTCTCTGCTTGGAATTTTCTACCTGGCATACATCTTTCATCCAAACAAAAAAAACCAAAATCCCTGAACCTGACAACTAGCCTAAAATCACCATCAACAAATTTAAATCATTAAGAGAGAGCCCTCTCTGATTGCAGATGAGCTAGAACCTGCAATCCAAAGACTGGTTTGTTGTTACCTCGGCCGTATCCTTACAGGAGCCTAGGGACAACCTGAGTGATAACATCTATGACCATCTTGGTCTCAAACATTACATAGTCAACATGACTAAACTCAATCAAGATCCATCCTGGATCATTTCTCCCAACTAAAAGACTTTTGGTCCTCCAAACGTTTATTAGAATAACGAATTTATTACATCAATCATTAGTACAAAAAATTTGTAGACATTATTACAAACTTCACTAGACTTACTGATGTGATGACAAATCATAGACACACAATTGACAATTTACACATAAGGCATGAAATCTGCCTAGTTCCAAGTAAGCGACTTTTCTGGAGACTTACATTCTTCCTTGCCAGTTTTCTTTTCTTCCCCTTGTCTTGATTGTTCTGCTGTTAATTGATGTGGTAGCATTGGACATGTGATGTTCAAATTTCCTTTCAACTTCCATTGTGAACAAACCCTCTCTTCTGAGACCACAACAATTGTCTTCTTGCTCGATTTCTTTAAGCTTTGTTTTGATGGTGTCGATTCCTTCGCTGACTATTTCAAAGTCTTTCCTAGACTTTTCTTTATCTACAGTGTTGTGTCATCTTTCCTCGAAATACTCCTTGTAGCATGTACTTTCTTACTATAAACCTTCTGCTTCAAGCATTCAACTACACAATGGTTGTTACTTCCAAAGAAAGTACATGGATAAGTCTTTTTAATAACATTCATAATAAAATTTTATTTATAAGACTCACCTTCCTAATCATTGCTAGAATGAATTGTCTCCTTAACTTTATGATCATGTAGCTTCTTTGGCATTTTCTCATGATGTACTGACCAAAACTGATCTGATGTGACCTTTGTTTCTAGAGTAGTCACATATTGACTGGTCTAATCCAAATCCTTCGTATTGGGGTCTTTCCTAAACTGATATTAGTTGGAGCCTGCCTTGGCCATGCTTGCCAAGGCCTTTACCTAGCTGATATCCCATTCTATTCATTAGCTTCATACCAATTCCTTTGGTATGTTTCTCGAAAGCTATAATCTCATGTTGAATTGAAGCCTCTTCCTTCTCTATTTTTGAATCAATTTTCTAAGATGATGGTACATAAGAAATCTCCTTAGAAGGTGAGGAAAAAAGTACCAATCACTTCTTCCACTGACTGTTATTTTGGATAAGAAGATGGATATGAGCTTTCTTCATCTGACTGATGGAGTGGATATACTTCGTTGTCTCCAATAATGGATGGACTTTGATCTAAGATACTTCCCCTCTTTCTTTTTCCCTTCATGGATTCAATCTTCACTTGTAGTCTTTGATTTTCTTCCTGCAATGCTTTCACCATGTGTCACAATGTAGCATTATCTTGTTGATATTGATGATTGAATTCTTCCAATTCTTGAAACCAACTTTGCTTCACACTTTTACCCATCCTTGCAACCTGGTCAAAACCTGCTATGATACCAAAAATGATCTGAAAATGTGTGATTATCCTCTGACACTTTGAAAGATTTTAAAATTATGTCTTTAGTTCATAATTTATTCACCTCTGAGTAATCTAATTTTAATGAAATTAAAGATCCAAAATATTCAAAGCATAAAAATGACATAAAGCAAGAGACTCAACTAGTTGATGACATAGTTCACCCCTCCCGGGCTACATCTCCGAGCCCTACTCAAAAGGATAGGTCACTTTATTGATCTCGCTGCAAAGGGAGTGCATCCATAATCTTTGTATTTTAGAGTCAAGTTGATGATGGAGTGGAAATGTTTCCCCTCAAGGAACATCCTCTTATAGAGAACTCTCACCGTTGAACTGACTCAATTCTACAAAGAGGCAATTGCGCCAGGACAAGCAGGACTAAGAAACAACGATCCGACAAGCAGGACTAAGAAACAAAGATCCTCATACTCAACACAAGATCTAAAATAAATATGTCTGCTTCAAAAAGTATCCTACATCAACTTCACCATCTTGGAACGTGCTCATAGAGATCAATGGCTATTGTGAGAATATAGGCCTCTGTTTTAGCTTCCCAATGTAACTTATAGTGTTCGAAAAGGCCTAGTATTAGCCAACTTATGCCTCCACAGGGATACTAAAGGCATTATTCAAAAATAAATTACGAGCTTCACTTTCCAACTCTCTAACCAATGGGACAATGGAAATACATTTTATAACCCACAAGCAGGTCTCTGGTTAACACCCTTGGACCTCTCGGGATTCGGTTGACAAAACATGGCAATACGTTGCAACCAAATGGTAAGACATAGCAATGTTAAGTTGTATTGTTATACTCGCACCATTATTTTTGACATATGGTTCCTATCCAAAGTCATAGAATCAGACCGATGGGTATGCATTATTCGACGCATGGCATAACATTGAAGTTTGGTTAAAACCATAACCGATGGTGATATACCAGTACCATTTATAACATATGGTTGGAGTGTCATGGCAACTTTGTTGTATGACTGTTGTCACATAATAAATACCCTGATGGTGGTATCACATTACAACCCGTGGCATGCAACTGGAATGTTAATCTAGTGGTGGAGTTGGCACTAAACGTGACTGTATGGCTGTTGTAACAAATGTTTAAACATTAGACTTGCGGCCATATCTACACGCCATATTTGGCTTATGGATTATAAAAAAAGTTTTTAACATAGTATATATACCGAACCAATGGATATACATACTCCCCATGGCATCATATATTTTTGAACCATAATATTAACTCCACGCCCTGTTGGCACAGCATTAACCAGCGGAATATCTTCAATACCCGTGGCATTTCTTGTCAAGTGTAACTCGACGGTGGTATGAATATTTGACCCCTATCACATTTTTTACAGCCACAAATCGTTAACAGATATCTATCTCGCATGATTTGCGGAGGGGCTCCGAATCGACTGTGGTTCCATATTACCGTTGACACATTGTTTGACTACGTGCCGAGTTGGAGACTCTGCGTAGTTATCTTCCGTATGCTAACTTTGGAGGTCGATAACTGTTTAGCATTGCTGCTTGTATTTGTTTAAACTGATCCACAGGTTTAGCGGACCGCCTGATATGGCGGGCTCCGCCAACCTGTCCCCCATTATACAACATAACAACTATTCAATTATAATAATGTGTCGATGTTATACTAACAAATAGTTATGGGCTATTGTTAAATGTATGTGAATTGTGAATATTGTGTGTTCGTCCCACACCTTGGAGGTTTGACATTTTTGCTGAGTTTAACTTTGAATTGCCACATGTGTTGACTCTACCATGTGTCCTATTATTTCACTGCCAAATGTCTTCCAAAGAGACTTCCATTTGGCCTACTCTAGCACCTTTTTTCCCTCCTGGAGCAAAATTTTAGAGTGCATTTTTCTCTCATACGGAGGCCATTTTGGAAACTGAATATACCATCAGAATCAGTGTGACAAGCTCTTCGACTTGGTGCTAGTCTTGTGAGCATCTGAGACTATAAAATTATGACAATGTCAGGAACTGTTGTTATCTATGGCCATCTTGGTCCAAACATTACATAGCCAACATGACTAGACTCACTCAAGATCCATCCTGGATCACCTCATCAGCACGTGAGTCAAACTTTCCAGGATTTTTATCATTCCTTTTGATAAAAAAATTTCTCCCAAACATCTTGAAGTGTTTAACTGATGCGGATATTCCCTTCCAGAAATCATAGGGAGTTTTATTACTATTAGGCATGAGTTGAGTTCTATTTGATAGGTACACTAATTTTTGTGTTGCCTCTCCCCAAAAGATATGGGATACGTCTACTTCATCCAACATTGCTTTGGCCATTTCCTAGATTATTCTGTTTTTTTCTCTCAAATATTCCATTTTGTATTGAAGTTGTTGCAACTGAATACTGCATTCTAATGCCATGCTCTTCACATAATTCTTCAAACTCTTTGAAGTGTATTCTCCTCTTCTCTTTGATCTTAAGCATCTGATCTTTAATTCTTTCTCATTTTCTACTTGAGCTTTAAATTTTTTAAAATGCTTTTTGCTTCTAATTTTTCTTTTAAGAGCACGATCCAAGTGGCCCTGGTAAAATCATCAATGAGCAACATAAAATACATTTCCCCTTTGGGGGTTTTTTCTCTAGTTGGGCCACATGCATATTCCATGCATGCCAAAAATAGTGATGAAAACATACATGCAACTCGGTACCTGCAATAAAATTTGATGTAGCTATTGATGTCGGTGCCTTCTTATGCTTTCGAGCTCTTCCTTTTAGTTCTTGATCCAAGAATCCAAGTATGTCACACCCACCAAGAGTGCTCCAAGAAAACTCTAAGACTCTAAGATATGAGAGAGAGAGAATAGTGAGAGAGCTCCAAAACTGAAGTGACAAAAGGTTCACACTGCCCAAGCCTTGCTCACCGATCCTCAGAAGCCTTTTTATTAATGAGACCTTTATTTTCTTCATTTTCCATTATTTTCCTTCAATTTCCTCCTCACATGCAACCTGTGACCTTTCACCTTCCTTTTCTCCTAATTTCCATTATTTTCATAATAATTGTGCCAAAATACCTTTTCACCTCTTTAATGCCTTAGCCATTGCCTTTTCCAATTTTCTTAGCCATCAAAAACCAAATGAACATGCCCTAGGATGTCTTGCTCACTATTCATCTTAGAATACATGTCCCATCATCTGTGGTATTTATATATTATTACATGGAATTTTCACCAGGGTTGTTATACTATTGTTATACCCGCACCATTTTTTTTAACATATGGTTCCTATCCAAAGTCATAGAAATTATGCATTGTTCAACCCGTGGCATAACATTGAATTTTGGT
The DNA here is from genome assembly GCA_000404065.3 of Pinus taeda. Taxonomy (NCBI): domain Eukaryota; kingdom Viridiplantae; phylum Streptophyta; class Pinopsida; order Pinales; family Pinaceae; genus Pinus; species Pinus taeda. The sequence continues at coordinate 1,430 of APFE031143502.1, read as the reverse complement.
TAAAACTATAAACGACAGTGACATACCAATACCATTTATAACATATGGTTGGAGTCCCATGCCAACTTTGGTGTATGAAAGTTGTCACATAATCAATGCGCTGGTGGTGGTATGACTAGAACGTTAATCTGCTGGTGGAGTCAGTGTTAACCGTGACTTTATAGCTGTTGTAACAAGTGTTTAAACATTATACTTATGGTCAAATATATGCGCCATATTTGACATATGGATTATAACAAATGTATTTAACATAGTATATATACCAAACCGACAGATATGCATTCTCCCTGTGGCATCATATATGGTTTAACCATAACAATAACTTTGCGCCCTATTGGCATAACATTAACCAAGGGAATAACTTCAATACCCATGGCATTTGTTGTCAATTGTAACCCAACGGTGGTATAAAACTTTGACCCCTGTCATATTTGTTACAACCACAAACCGTTAACATAAATCAATCCTTCATGATTTATGGAGGCGTTCCATACCAACCGTGGTGCCATATTACCGTTGACACATGGTTTGACTATGCACCGAGTTGTAGACTCTGTGTTGTAACTATGGCGCTATCTTCTGCGTGCTAACTTTGGAGGCTGATAGCCTTTTAGCATTGGCACTTGTATTTGTTTAAAGTAATCCACGGGTTTGGTGGACCAAATGGTATGGTGGGCTCCACCAACCCATCCCCCATTATACAACATAACAACTATTCAATTATAATAATGTGCCCATGTTATATAAAGCAATAGATGTGGGCTATTGGTAAAGTTTTGTGATGTTGTTGCAGATGTCATGGGTTTGACCCACACCTTAGAGGTTTGACCTTTTTTCTAAGTTTAACTTTGAACTGCCACATGTGTTGACCCTACCACTTATCCTATTCTTTGACTGCCACGTGTCTGGCTGAGAGACATCCACTTGGCCTTCTCCCACACTTTATTTCTTCTTATTGGAGCAAAACATCAGAGTGCATTTTCTCGCTGATACAGAGGCCATTTTGGGAACTGAATATACCATTGCAATCAACACGATGAGGTCTTTGTCTTGGAACTGGTCTCGTGAGAATACAAGACTGTAAAGTTATGAGCATGTCGAGAATTGTTGCTATCTATTGTTAGCCTCCTGCTGCAGTAGGTTACTCATATTTCATGATTGACATTTTTATAGGCCAAATATGTCATACTTTGCATGCTGTAATGCTCCATATTTGCTAAACAGTCACTAAGGAAAGAGTGCTACTCAAAGTTCATCTACTGCATTCCAATTTTGAAGAAGTCATTCCAGTTTTGTAGAATTTTCAGCTAGAGGGAAGACCAAACAGCTTAATCTTGGTCTCCCTAGGTTTCAATTTCCTGTTTTAGAATATAGAGAATGAAAATTTGTCCAAACAGCTTAATCTTGGCAGATTCTTAGATAGGTAGAGA
>APFE031143498.1:40564-70220 GCA_000404065.3 Pinus taeda | reverse complement strand
TTCTTCCGCAGCTTGGGTTATCTATTCGCCCTCTGACGAGTTGGTATCTATGCATGGGGTAAGCCTTGGTCAAACAACGAAAAACATTGCAGAGTATAGTGCAGTGGTGGAGTTATTATCTGAATCTATTTCATTTGGGATTCAGAGTTTGATAGTGAGGTTAGATTCTGAACTCGTTGTATTACAGCTTAATAGAGTATACGCCATTAGAAATTTAGTTTATTAAGATTATCTTTGATAGTGCGTCTCTTGGAACGTGAATTTGACTATATTGAATATCAGCATATTCCTAGATCTTTAAATACATTAGCAGATGCAATTGCTTCTCAAATGTTAAGTAGACATGTGCGATAATCATACAAGTAAATTTAAAAACATTCCATAACATGTTTAACAAGACAATCCACTAATAACGATATCATATATATATAGGAGTGTGTCAAAAAATACATCATCCTCGATCATAGGTTGAAAAACACCTTATGATTGGCAAAAATGATAGGTACAAAAAGAAAAATTTCATATGTGACTACAATAAGCGATCATCCCTTCATTGGTGATGATATCGATACGAAACCACTGCACAGGCCACCTTACAAAGGAACCTCCTAAAAGGTCCGGGGACTCCAATCACGTAGCACTGAAGTCGACGAGGAATGTTGTCTATGCTAGTCTCGGGAATGTCCCCTGTCAAGTGCTCTAGGTGACTCTCCAACTCAGCCAAGGTCTCTGCTAATTCGTCCTGTGGGGCTGGAGCTGGTGCAACTGGTTGCTTTCTCTCGAAAGGCTAGAGAGCGGCTGGTCACTATGGGCCCACATCTACATTTTGAAATTATTACTATCAGTTCTGAGATGATATAAAAATAAAAAAATTAACATTAGGAAAGTGTTGAAATGATTACCTGAGTCGTCCCACTGCTCTCCTGGAGGAAGAGCCATGTCTAGGTCTCCACAAAAGTCAAACCCAGCATAAGGAAAATCCTGGGTAGAAAAAACCTGGTGCTCCAACCATTGGAAAAACTCAGGTTTGAACCAGACGACCTCAGTCCCCTCGTCATGATGACGGGCCATGACTGCGACCCATTGCATCAGTTTGGGCTCTCGGGGATGCCCAACTCCAACTGTAAGGTGCTGCGGGATAAGCATAGGAATCCTCTCCAGGCCAAAGCTCACAACTAAAGCTCCATAACCAAAAGTCTTCAGTCGTCCGTTCTTGGCCCTGGTCAATTGGCGCTTCACGTTGGCCAACACAGCATCGCCCCAGTTGAAGACGGTGCTCTGAAAGCAATCAACTTCCATACACATCTGGGATCCGATGGCAATATGTAATGTGGCAGCTCCGCAAAGTCTAGTAACAGTGAATGCAATCACCTTGAGTTCAGGAAGGGATATGGTCTTTATGTCTATCCCTTTGTCTCTAGACTGGCTGTTGCAATACTCTAATCAGAGACTATCAACAGACTGGCCACCTGTCCTAGTCCCGAACAGAGTCAAGTCAACGCCTCTCTTAGGAAAACCAGTCAAAAAGTATATATCCGCCGGCTCGATCTTGAGCTGGTTGCCGCCAATGAAGAAACACTAGTCCTGGACGCTCCATCTGTCAACCATCCACTGCAAGAAATCCACCTGAGCCCTCATGCCAGGAATGGCCCAGTATTTGTGTAAGCCGCATGCCCTCAAAGCATCAAGCGAAGGTTGATTATTCCATGCGGCAGCATCCACATCCTCATGCTCTCGTTTGCGCCAATCTAGCATGGTGTACTACCTACATCAAGCAAAAAGATCAATTAGAATGCTAGAATGATTTTTCTTTGGTCTATTTTTGAGAGTTTTTGGGTTAAAAACCCTCACGGCGGGGCCCGCACCCTTCCTATTGGACATAGTGCGTGGGACCGCACTTTGTCCACATGGAAGGTGCGGACCCCTAGCTTTTTCCCAATGGAGAAAAAGTCGGGGTCCGCAGGTTCGCAGTGGTGAGCCTGCGTACCCCGAGCGCGAGTTTTTTGCCTAAAAACCCTCCTAAAAAACGAAATAAAAGACTAAATTGAAAAATTAAATGGTTTAAAAACAAGAGAAGGATGATGTGGATTACCTGGTGAAGACGGCATCCGATTCCGATGGTTGGATTTTCTGCAATCCTCTCGGGAAGTTTTCAGAGCAAAAGCACTATTTCCTCACCCAAATCACAAATGGTAAAAATGAATGGTAAAACCCCATTTTTATAAGTTTTTTGAGTAAATAAATTACAAATTTGTTTATGTTTCACTTTAAAAAGGTATCATTGCAACATTTTTATCTCTTTCAAGCAGGTATGAGTAATGTTTGTGTTTTTGTGCAAGATAATAGGATTATTCAGGCGAAACCTATCATTTTCAACCAGAGTCACCTTTAAGCCCTTTTCTGACTCCTAAAACATGAAAAGATTGTCTATTTTTTCTTTTAAGCTCATTAAAACGGAATTAAAAGACGGTCGATTCACAACTCTTTTTTTACCGTAAAAACATAAAAAGATCTCCGGATTTTTGTCGTTTGAAATTCGATATTGGTTATAAAATGACGTGTCCTTGGTCACTTTTTTACTTTTTTGGATCAAAGACACTAATAACGAAAAGTACTCCTTGGTCGTAAAAGATCAAGTGGTTCTCTCAAGTATTATTTTATACTTTTTCGGGCTTGGGAGACACAATTTTACGAAAAATTCAAACCCTGGAGTCTTCTTAAGTTTTTTCAGACTCTCTAAAAATGAAAAGCGCCGAGTTTCTCCTATACTGGACTCGTTAAATTTCGACGGTAAAGGACCTGTTCTATTACAAACAAGAATGGACCACTCCTTCGTAGGGTTCAAATTTAAACTAAGTTGGACTCACCCGAAGGGTGAGCTTATAATCAAGAATATGTTATCCTCCTCAAGCTTGTAAAAAATAAAGAGGTACTTGCCAGAAAGGGTGGGGGAAAAGAGAGAAAAATGAGTCTATTTTTCATACTTTATAACCACTCTTGAACACGACACTTTCATTCACCTGGGTTGGGAAATCCTTTACCTAACAGTTGATCAAACCATATTGAAAGTCTTTAGCTAGTTTCTGGGTATTAACTTTGGGTCAATCATTACCAAACCATCTGTCGTGTCGTTATGTGTTCAAGAGGTCAGTGCAAATAAGCCATTCATCTACAAAATGTCTGTCATCCATCTTGACCATCCCTGAGTCAGTCCTTGCAACTAAATTTCTTCAACCTAATCTATGATTTCCTGTTGTAGGCTTGCCTACGATAGATCGCTTTCTATTGACTTCAACTCGTTATCTAGAAATATGATCTAGGAATCGTTAGTACCTTGAGATCTGCATGACTCAATGGTAGGTTTCTCGCCTTCGACGACAGTTTACATCATTGACTTTCGATCAAAGGATTCCATGACATGTTCGACATCAACACATCTTATCACATTTCATGGATTGTGCTGAGTACTTTGAGAGCCATTGTCATTATTGGTGATTTCTCTCACGCTTGTTAACAATTTACATCATTGACTGGTAATCAAGAGGTTTCTACCATGTTCGACTTCGACACATTCAATCGCATGGATAGAATCGTACTGTTTCGGGATGTACAAATGAAGACCCTGGATCTAGTTTCCACCATCCAGGTTGCGAGGAATTTTGTATTCATTATATTATGGACTATTCATAAACATATGGTTGCGTCCATACTGTGTCCACATGTGTCTGTACTTATGATGTGTTACGAGATCATTCCTATATCAGAGCAGTAGTTAGTCTTCTAGTCAGTTTTTCAGTCTCTTAGTCAGTTTTTATCTGAGTATGGGAATGCCTACCTCAGCGATGATATGATCTCATATATATATTTTGCATTGAATGTTTTTACAGGTTCCAACTGGGCTCTCTGCAAGATGATCCTCGAAATGATAAATCACTTCACTCTTCCTATATGATAAATGAAAAAATCCTCATATACTACAGACTTCGCACTTTAGGGGGCAATCTGTTACACAAAAATATCGTCACCTTTATTATTTGCAGTCAGTGTGGGTCTATCACCACCTATACCAGCTTCCTAAGCAAGTCTCAAACCTCAGCTCTTCAGAACAAGCTTTAGAAATGAGAGAAAGACATCAAAAAAGCAATGTCACTCTGGTTCCGCACTTTCTATCACTTTTACCTGCGGGCCCACACCTTTTGTTCAGGATATCTGTGTACTTATACGCTCTGTATGTAAAGGGGAGGGTGCATACCCCTGTGAAAGTCAAAAGGCGCAATTTTTATCTTCAAAAACTCACTTTGGGTTAATTCTAGAGTTTTCTAGAAGCATTTGTTACGTGGATTGTTTGCTCCAAGTGGTTCATGCATCCCATCATAGGAGGAACTAATCCCTTGTTGGGAGGAGCTATCCCTTTGAAGGATGATTCTATCCCTTTGAAGGAGGACCTGGTAACTGATCTCCATTGCACTATAAATTGAGGCATTGGGTCAATGGCTTGGGAGGTTAGAAGCTGAACTTTTGAGGGTAAAGGCTAGTGAAATCAAGACTTCCTATTTGAGCTTAAGAGGAGAGATCACATACCTTTTTGGCTTCATTGGGGAGTGAGTGAAGCTTGTCAAAGTAGAGGAGACTTCTTGTTGGACCATAGGAGGAGCTTGTATAGCGTCAAGGCAAAGGTTGTAAGGTTCTTCTCCTTTTGAATTAATACAATCAAGCTCATTTTTCTCAACAAGTATCTCATGTTATTTGTTTCATGGATTCCTTGACTTTCATGTTAAATATGTTTTATAATACTGGTTATTCAGGTGCTCTTTAATCATTTGCCTTGTTTGTGTTTGCAGGTTTGTGACAAAGGAACTTACTTGGATCAAAGGAGCGAAGGCATCCCCAAACTTGCGTTGGACATGAGGTTGGCCTTAAACACATTTGTTTGCCATTATTTATAAAACACGTTTAGAGAAAGATAGTGTCTAGTTGGTTTGTTTGTCATTAGGTCTTCATTAGATTCTAGGAAGGTCTATCTTGTCTGCAAGATCGACTCATTCCGCGTGACAGCGTGTGAGGAGGAAATTGATGGAAAATTAAGGAAAAATGAAGAATTTATAGGCATCAATAGTAAAAATACATCAGAGCATTAGTTTATAGCATTTGGTCGATTCATTTTCAGAATTGGTTTCAGAGAGGAGAAGAGAACCAAGAGGAGAAGGAAAGAAAGCAAGAAAAGAAAGGAAAAGGAAAGGGAAGGAAATCAAGGATCAAGCAAGGAAAGGTTGGATCAAGAAGCTTTAACATGAATACTTGTAGATAACAGGTTTCATGTAGGATTTCCTAGCTTATTTTTGTATGCATGGTATGTTCATGTGTGTATTTGGTTTCATTAATGGTAGGTAACATGGCTTTCTTTGGGTTTTGAAAATGACTTTTAGCCTTGCCCTACCATTTCTTGATAGCCATGGTGTGATGGGATTCTTTCTCAGTTGAGCTTTGCATTGTCAAATATTTTTAGATCTAGGTGAGGTGGTCTCAAGAAAATCCCAAGGGTTGGGGGTGGAGATCGTTTTCTCTGGGAATCCCTCAACAAGTGCGTGGAGATAGGAAAATTCCCCAAGGGATGGTGAAGGAATTATAAGGAATCCAAGCTTGGTTTGGTTTTGTGATCTCAGAGTCAGGTTATTTGAGATCACAGTATTGTGAGCATGGAGGAAATTTAATCTATGGATTCCCTCGTTTGTTTAGGGATTGGAATATGACGCGGGGGTTATTGGATAAAAGAAATATTTGGTTTAACCGAATCTATGGTTGTGTGGTACATGAAAGTACTGGACTTGGTTGGATTTTTTATATGGTTAATATCATATTAGTGGTTCTAACATAGTAGTTTGTATTCTCTTTTGAACATAGTCAATTTTCAAGGAGAGAGGTGTACATGATGCTAAGATTTTCACATTCAAATCTAAATCCTTAATTAATCTCAGCATATGTTTGGATGGGTATTCACAAGGAACATCAGAGACCCAATCAATTTTCTATATTCAGATGGATTCACCAAATCAGGTCTTCCAGCTTCTCCACATAACTTCTTGGAAAAAATATACTTGGAAACAATTTCCTAGTGGGCATAACTTGTTGTGTATTAAGGCTAGGGGGGAATTGGCAAAGGCAATGCAAAAGGATTTGAAACAATAAAAAGGTATTATTACCATTTTATTTCTAAAAATAAAGGAAAATGAGAGAAAAATAAGGTGAAAGGTCACAGGTTGCATGTCAGGAAGAAATTGAAGGAAGATTAAGGAAAAATGAAGAAATTAGAGGCATCAATAATAAAAATACATCAAAGCATTAGTTTATAGATTTTGGTCAGTTCATTTTCAGAATTGGTTTTAGAGAGGAGAAGAGAACCAAGAGGAGAAGGAAACAAAACAAGCAAAGGAAGGGCAAGGAAGAAAAAGGAAAGCAAGGATTAAGAAAGGAAGGGTTGGATCAAGAAGCTTTAGCATGAATACTTGAAGATAATGGGTTGCATGTAAGATTTCCTAGTTGGTTTTGGTATATATGGTATGTTCATGTGTGCATTTGGTTTCATTGTTGTCAGTAACATGGATTTTTTCATGTTTTGATAGTGCCTTTTATCCTTTCCTTTCCATCTATTGATAGCCATGGTGTGATGGGATTCTTTCTCATTTGATATTTTGATCATCGGAAGGTTTTGGATCCCGGTCAGGTGGTCTTAGGAAAATCCCAAGGGTTGGGGGTTGAGATGGTTTTCTCTAGGAATCCCTCAACAAGTGCATGGAGACAGGAAAATTATTCAAGGGATGGTGAAGGAATTCTAAGGAATCCAATCTTGATTTGGTTTTGTGATCTCGGAGCCAATTTAGGTGAGATCACAATATGGTGAGGGTGGAGGCAGTTTAATTTATGGATTCTCTTGTTTGTTTATGGATTGTTTTATCCCATTATATCCTGGATTCATGCTTCGAATATGGCATGGGGCTGATTGGCTAATAGAATATTTGGTTAAGCCCAATCAATGGTCATGCGGTACGTGTAAGTCCCTAACTTGGTTGGATTTTTCATATGGTTAAGATCACATTATTGGTCCTAACATAGTAGTTTTTCTTCTCTTTTAAACATGGTCAATTTTCTGGGAGAGAGGTGTACATGATTTTAATATTTTCACATCTAAATCCAAAAACTTCCTTAATCTCGACATACATTTGGATGGGTGTTGACAAGGAACATCAGAGACCTAATAAATTGTCTATATCCAGATGGATTCACCAAATCGGGTCTTGCATCTTCTCCACATAAATTCTTGAATTTCATTTCCATCGGTGTAGCCATGGATTTGCATTCTATAATTCCAAATCTTTCTAGCATCTTCACATTATATTTTCCTTGTGAAAGGAAAATCTCACTTGGCCTTTTCCACACCTCAAGGCCTAGAAATTAGTGCATGAGTCTAAGTTCCTTCATTCAAATTCATAAGCTAGCTCCCTGTTGCACTCGATCATCAAAGGGTCACTACCTATTAAGAGTATATGATCAACATACAAGATAAAAATCAACAACATACCTTAGACTACCTTGAAGTAGAGATTGGGATCGACATTTCTTCTTGTGAATCCCATTTTCATCAAATATCTATCTATGCATGTGTACCAAGGTTTTGGGGCTTACTTAAAACCATTCAGTTCCTTCTTCAACCTGAAAACATGTGTTCTTTGATCCTTCACTTCAAATCCCTATGGTTTCTCAACATTCAATTATTCCTATAATATGCCATGAAGGAATGGTTGTGTATCATGCCATAGGTGAAAATATATCATCGTAGTCTTCTCGTTCTTTCTATGAGAATCCTTGAGCCACAAACCTTGCCTTATATTTCTCAATGCTACCATCAACTCAATGCTTGATCTTGAATAGCCACCTTCAGGTCACCACAAATTTCCCCTTTGATCTCGACAAAACATCCCATACATCATTATTCATAATCGATTCATATTCCTTAGCCATAGAATATTTCCAAACTTGTTCTTTTACATATTTTTCAAATGTAGAAGGTTCATCTTGAATCATAGTGCTCATGGCTACAACATATCCTCGATACCTTCATGGATGCTTCCTTCCTCTAAACAATCTTTGAACGGGAACATGTCTCTTAGTATCATGTAAATTGTCACAGAGCCAAAGTGGTCTCTTTCTAGTTGGAGGATCACCTGGAGGAGGATCTAAGGTATCCATAGGATCCATGGGATCATCAACAATATCAATATCAAACTCGGGCACAGAAAAGGAATCTAGAATATCCTTATCATCATTATTCTTCTCAGGAGGAGGAGGTGGAGGAAGATCTCTTACCTTTCCAAGGTAGCATCTTTGTTGAATGTTACATCCCTGATAATTTAAACCTTCCTTTGACCAGAAATATATATTCTATATGCTTTATAATTTTCACAATAACCAACAAAAATACTTTTTCTTCTTATAGCTTCCAGCTTGTTCATTTTGTCCTTCGACACATGAAAATATATGGGACATCAAAAGATATGAGGATGGCTAATGTTGGGCTTGACACATATGAAAACTTCTTTGGGGTTCTTATTTTCTAAACCTTGATGAGGTACCTTGCTTTAAACATATAAAACAACATGAGTTTCTTCTCACCAAAGGAACTTTGGCACCTTTTGAGCATGGAGCATGGCACAGGTAGCTTCTAATATTGACCTATTCTTCCCTGCCTCTAATCCATTTTGTTAGGTTTTTTATGGCACAAATATTTCCTTTTTGATTCATTATTTCTTGCAAAAATACTATGAATTCATTTCACATGTATTCCCCACCATTGTCAAACCTGAATACTTTAATTTTCTTCCCCGTTTGATTTTCAATCAAGGCTTTGAACTCCTTGAACATTTTGAAGGATTCATCCTTGTGCTTCAAATAGTATATCCATGTATTTCTTGAAATGTCATTAATGAAGGTCATCTAGTAGATATGACCACCAATAGAATGCACATGCATGGGACCACATATATCAAAATGAATGAGATGGAAGATGTCATTTGTCTTGTTCTCACTAAATGGGAATGGTCCCCTTGTTTTCTTTCCACTCACACAACCTGGACATACTCCATCATGATAGGCTTGAACATGGGAATACTTAAGACTAATTTATTCAATTTTGAAAGAGCATCATAATGTAGATGACCCAATCTTCGGTGCCACAACTTGCTCATATGATTTCTGTTATGAATCAATGCTAGAAGTGGCCTTCTAGTGACTCTATAGAGTCCTTCAAATATTGATCCTAATGTGAATGCATCTCCCATATATGAACCAATAGACCGAGTCAGATATTTTCCATTAATGTTGGCAACCCTCATCCATTTATCTTCCAATGTGGATATAGATACCAAACCCTTGATTAATCCTGGCACATACATAACATCATGCAGAAAAAATCATCCCCAAAAATCTAGATGAAATTTGACCAATGCAAAAACTTTCACGAGATGAGTGGATTTGTCTCCAAGAATAATCTTCAACTTAGTCTCCCTCTCTACAATATTAGATAGAACTTCCTTATATCCAGGGAAATGATGAGTGGCCGCACTATCAACCAACTAACTATCCCACAAAGCTAGAGGAGAAGAGCTAGTAAGGGTAGGAATAAGAATGTATTCAGATTTATTTACAACTTTACATTCATACATGGGAAATGTTGACTTCTTTTTAGGATGATGATATTCTTCATGAACACTTGATGTATCTCTTCTTATTTTATCATATTTTCTATAGTGATTATTTCTTTGATCATATTTCCTTATTTTATTATTGTATTTTTTTTTGTTGTTTCTTGTGTTGTAACATGGTCCTTTTCTCTTCTCGGGTCAATCTCAAGCATAATGACCCTTCTTGTGATAATTAGAACATTCAATATGAGATGATGATCTATAATTCCTTCCTTTCTCATTTTAAGAAGGAGGCTTCCTTGATGGTCCTCCTTTTGCTTTCTTCTTCTTTTTTCCATGAGTGATACATGCAACAAGCTCTCCCTCTTTATTCTTTTGAATTCTTCCTCTTCATACCATCCTTGATTCTTCTTGAGCAACCTTTTCAGAAATTTCATCAAATTACGAGAGAACATTTATGTTTTCTATCGTAGTAATGAAGGTTTCCCAAATAGGAGGGAGACCTCTAAGAGTCACAATCACTAATTCCCTATCAGGCACATTTTCCCCAATGTTTTGCAATTGATCTCTAAGAGGAGATATCCTCATGATGTGGCATTGTATAAATTATCCTTTTTTCATCTTGGTTTCTTTTAGTTGATCTTTCAAAGTGATAATCTCATTCAAATTTTTGATTTAATACATGTTGGCTATCTTATCATACATGTCTTTAGACTTTCTTAGATTCCCAACATATGTAAGTAAATGATCTTATAAGCCATCATCTACAATTTTCTTTTCTTTGGACTCACCTTTCTTGTACGTATTTTTGAGGGAAACAGATGAAGTTTCTAGAGGCTCGGGAATTCTTCCTTGAATGTATTCCAACGCATCATTGTTGTCAACTATGATCTCCAACCTAATTGCCCATGCAACAAAGTTTGATGTGTCACCCAAATTTTCATGCTCCTTGAAGGTAGAGGAAGAGATATTGAGTTTTACTAGATAAGCTCTTTTAACGTTCCAAGGAAGATCACTTCAATGCTTATCTCCTTTTGGGATTATCTTTCACATTAGCTATCATGCCATGTTAAATTTTCAAATTTTTCTATGTTGTTTCAATTACTTCAGACCAATTCAATTCTTCATTAAGCAATGAATCCAATAATTAATAATGTTTCCAATAATAAATATTAACTAAAGATAGAAAAATATATGAAATGCCAAAGGAGACAATAGCACAACCACAAGACACACCATATTGGTCAAAGACCAGGGAAAGAAACCACTAGGTTGAAAACCCTTTCAAATCTTCTTCTTATTAGAATGTCATAAAATGTTTCACCAAAGATTATAATGAGCCTAATACATAGTCATCCATTAGAGATTTACCCAATACAAAGAAGAAGAAGACTTTTAGAATTACTATACAAGAAAGAGAAACATTAAAGCCTTCATACATTTGTGATCAACTGTGGTCAACTCTCAAACCCTATCTCGCAACCCTGGTCGCACCCATCAAGATATTTCTTGAGCGACTATAACTTCGTGGTCTCTCCCTAAGACACTGTATGCGAGTGTTTATGAATTTTCCAGTCTCTCCCCAGAGAAGGAAAATCGAGCATCTGAGGATGAATTTACCCAGGCATGTCTTAGACCCCATTCACACCCTTCAAGCAAATATGTGAGTGATTGTGCCTTCCTAGTCACACTTTGAAATACTATGTGCGAGCGAATAAGAACTAAAGCTCCCAAAAATGCCTCAAAACCCTAGTCACTCCCTTGAGGTTGTTATGCAAGTAACTATGATGCCCTTATCACTCCTAGAGGCACTTTATGCGTGCGGCTATGGTCATATCAACCCATATCTTCCTCAGAGCCTCGGTCACAGCCTTCTATCTGATATACGATCGACAATAGCTTCCCATTTGCACTTAGAGACACTCTTTTCTTTTGATTTTAGTCAGATCTAACTTGTGGAGAGCATGCAACCAGAAAACAAAAACCTTTATTCTTGTGAGCCTTAGACCAAAAATTTCAAACCCTAAGAGAGCTTCCTCCGATGAACCTATGTGAGCCAAAATAATAGGCTTATATAGAAGAAGGTGCTTGATGATGATGATCAAATGAGCTTGAGGAGTATTGTATTTATAGGCTTCCATGAGGGTCCACTTGATGTTAAGTGTGACCTGTTCAATTGTACATGTGTATAGGGCTGATCTAATCCAATATACATGAGCAAGTTCATAAATTCAAAAACCAACTTCTTCTTGTCGAAATGAGGTGATATTTAGGTTGATTTTGGTCCTCTCAAAAAGAAGAATTCAATGCAATCATAATCTATCAAATCTCATGTATCTAAGGTGGAATTTCACCAAGTTGCACAAATTAACAAAGCATGCTAACATGGCCCATAAACTAGCAGACTGTGTTAACCTAGGGATAAATGCTATTTTTTTCCTAAAGAGCTGCATTAATGGAATTTCATAAGATTCCAAAGGCTAAAATATGAGTTAAATCACTAACACTTTGTCTTATACTCAAAGTTGACTCTAAAAAGCTTGAAAGATTCACCTCATACTTGCATTTGGAAATTTCCTATCCTAACACATGCAAATAAACAAGGAAAGAGAAATAAAGCATAGGAAAGATATAAATTTTTCTAAGAGTGAACTTATGAAGAAATTAGCAAAAGTTGAGCCTCCTATCTCCTATATATTTGAGGTTAGGCCAAAATAATATGGATTAGAATTTATGCATTGTTATGTTGTCGAGACACTGTTGAGAGAGAGAAAGAGGAGCTAGGAGATAAGGGAAGGCTTGCTACAACAATAATGGTTATAATCATTATTCTTAGTATTGATAATATATATATACTACTCTTTTGTCTATGTCATGATTTCGATAGTTTCTTTCTATATATGTTGATACAATGGTGAGACTAATTCTTTACTATTGATGCATGCTATCCTTCCATGATGTTATATGTTGATGTATTGAATTGTTGAGGTTACATATGTTCTGAAGATCACTTGGTGTCCATCTTATGTGCAGGTTTTAATTTGAGAGTGGGATGGGGATATTTTCTCCATCAAATTAAAAGCTCCAACAAATTTGTGCTAAGGAAAAATAGGTAACTCCTCACCGCTACTTTGTAAATTCTTAGTTAACATTTCTATGCTTGCATGTATCTTGGTTGAATAGCTATAGGTCCCTTGATCCATATTCATTAGGTTCCAATAAAGGGTTTTTTGTCCACCACCCATGCATTAATCCCTACAACAATGTGCACTCAACAATGATGGGAAGTGAGCGGTGAGTGGTACGCAAATATGACATGAAAAATTAAGTTGCAATGACAATACACAAGTAATGATGTGGCCCAATGAGATGATGGAACTTGGTGGTGTTGTGTATAGGATGACACATGGTACTCTATAGATGTGACATGTGGGAGGTGGATTAGGCCTTTCTAGGTGGCCAAGTGGATTTTTTCTGAGTGACATGTGTTAGTGACGAGAATGATAGGTGGTAATGTGATGACATGGTACCTTGAGGAGAAGAAACATGGTAGTGATGTGACATGACACATGGAAAATAATGATGATGCAAGTTATGTGGCATATCTTCAGCATTGGCACAAAGGAATTGTTTTCTAAGGAATCATATTGTTAATATATTTTAGAATTTCTCATGATTTTATCCAATTTTTCCATGAGACACCTCCATATGCACTAGGGAGTAAGCACCAAGGGTCTATTGGCCATTGGGAATCAAAACAACTAGAAATATAGAAGAAAGCCAATTAAAAAATGAGTAATGAAAGATGGGAAGATAATCACCTTAAGGATTAAGCCACCGACTATTGTCCATGGTCTCCTATGAAAAATGCACTAACCACCAGGGGCTATGGAAATTTGATGTTTTTGTGTTTCAAATGATTGGACAAAATTTGGCGTTATGGCATGAAAATATATTTAAGTGATTAAAGTTTGTTTTGAGAAAAAGATTAAATGTGTGGCATCTATAAAAGGATATCAGACAATGTAAGAAATAAGTTTTCCCAAGCAAATCGTATAGTTGAAGTTGTAATGGGCATGCATATGCACAAGTATCTTGAATAGAACAATGAGAACTATGGGAGATGAGTTGAAGAGAGATTAATTGCATATATTGAATGCAGTCAAGTTGCAACGTTGCTTAAAAATCCTGTAGAGAGCTGAGAGAGCCTATGGAGGGACGAGAGGGTCTAAAGATATAATGTGGGGTTGAGTTGAGAAATAAATCCCATATTAGATCTAAATGAAGATATGAGATATGAGATTCTAATTGTTTTGTAAATAATTCAGATATGAAGTGCATTCTAGGTTGTTGAAAAGAATGGTGTGGATAAGATAAGAGTATATTTAAGTGTTGATATCATATTTGATTCTAAGGAGAAGGGATACTGAGTATATTTGAAAAATATCTATATTGAAATGGTGGAGGTTCAATTGGATCAAATAGCTAGAGATATAAATATGTTGTTAAGGGAAGAAAGGTTGTTGCAAAGGATAATGAAACAAATCTTAGAGTTATATAATTGTCGTAGTAACATTTTATCTAAAGAGCCAATGGATTTGAGTTTGAAAAAATGAATGAAAAATGGATTTCAGAAGTTGAAGTACGTTTGTGCTTGCAAACCAGGGAATTGGAGTCTCCTTTAGGTTGGTTATTGTAAATATTAGGGGGTTGGTGGCTAGAAATAGTGGGATTTGGTTCTTCCAACAAGTCAATGCATGCAAAGAAAAGGGTGTTGGGGCCTCCTGTAGGTTGATGCCTACATAGTTTGATGTAATATGGAGTTTTTTTCTTACATTTACATCATAATAAAAAATTATTTGTGGTTTCCATATAAACATCTTGTGTCAAAGATTTATATGATTGTTGCACTATTGACTATTATAGTAATGTTGAGTATGTTAAATTGGTTAAATAATTGTTAAAAGTGTTAAAAGAAGGATTCATCTCCCATCTCATTATTTTCATGATTTCCAATAGAAGGAAAGTATGTTACCATTTTGAAGTATTTCATGGGCTAGTTCTTAACTACCCTACCTATGAAAAGGAGATATATGTCTGTGTGAGATGTGGAGTGGAAACACTATATGATGGGAAAGGAGACAATAACACACAAAGAGCACCATCCACTATAATACATGTAGGCCCTAAGAAAGCTACAATTGACCAAGAATTATAACTAGAATGGGTTTCTAAAATAGTTTCGTTTAGTGATCAAGTATAATAAGGGTACCACAAAATTTTTTTCTAACATGCTTTCATGGCTTCCCACATCAAGGATAAAAATTTTGGTAACTTAAATGCACATGGATCAATTCAGCCATGATGCATACAGAGAGGCATATTTGGAAGATGGGAACTGCAAGGAGGTGTTTTAGTAGTTGTAGGGCTAGAGTGATGTGTATGACAGTGACAACACAGTTTACTACCATCTTTGGGATGGGTTACAATACATGTTGGTTAAGTTAAGTGTTCCCAAATGTGAGTGATTGCAATTGATTGGCTTACATATCCATGGTTGCAGGAAAATTTTGTATAGGGAAGACAGATTGCAACTTGCAAAGGTATATTTATTGGCCTAAGATGCTAGAACATGTAGTAAGATTTATAAAAGGATGCATGATTTGTTGTACCAACAAGCCTAGTAATAGGTAACATGGTCTATATCATCGCTTACATGTACCCACTCATCCTTGGGAAATTATTTACATGAATTTTGTGGGAGGTGTACCCACAACAAGGAAGGGACATGATTACATATTTGTTGTAGTTTACAAGTTTAGAAATATATGTATTATGACACCTTATAAAAGGACAATCCATGGGAAAGAAACATGTAATAACCTCAGGTTAAAATTTCATGTAATAAAGTTAATAAGGGAAAAATAAAACCAAGGTCAAGGGACACTATTCCAAGTTGAACATTGGGAAAAATATCCTAGTGAGCATCACTTGTTGTGTATTAAGGCTAAGGGGAGATTGGCAAAGGAAATGGAAAAGGATTTGAAACAACAAAAAGGTATTATTACCATTTTATTTATTACAAAGGGAAAATAAGAGAAAAGGGAGGTGAAAGGTCACAAATTGCATGTGAGGAGGAAATTGATGGAAAATTAAGGAAAAATGAAGAAGTTAGAAGCATCAACAATAAAAATACATCAGGTGATCAGTTTATAGCCTTTGGTTAGTTCATTTTCAGAATTGTTTTCAGAGAGGAGAAGAGAACCAAGAGCAGAAGGAAAGAAAGCAAGCAAAGGAAGGACAAGGGATGACAAGGCAAGCAAAGGAAAGCAAGGATTAATCAAGGAAAGGTTGGATCAAGAAGCTTCAACATGAATTCTTATAGATAACATGTTTCATGTAGGATTTCCAAGTTGGTTTTGGTATGCATGGTATGTTCATGTGTGTATTTGGTTTCATTATTGTAGGTAACATGGATTTCTTTGGATTTTGATAGTGGCTTTAGCCTTTCCCTGCCATTTTTTGATAGCCATGGTGCAATGAGATTCTTTCTCGGTTGAGCTTTGCATTATCAAAAGGTTTTGTTTCCAGGTGAGTGTTATAGACATATTTGGGCACTACAACCCCAATCACATATGTCGATAAAACAAGGGCTCTTAAACCCATAAAGTGTTGTTTCATACCCTAAAGGATCAAGGTTAGCTGATTACATCATTTCCAAGAAGTTCCACTTGAAAAACTACTCAGAACTAGTCAAAACTGACCCATACAAACTGCTCCTTGGTCAAAGTGCGATGCATCTCACCTATTACACATGGGGGGTGTGATGCATACTATAAAGGGCTTCTGTAGGGTGCGATAGGTGAGAGAAAACAAATGGCAGAGGCAGTTGGGTAAGTGGAAACCTAGAGAATCTTCTAGAAACTGCTCATATGACAATTGCCTCTCTAAATTCGCCTGGGGATGAGTAAGATATCATGAAATCTCCAAGTGGAACCAAGAACTATTAGTGAAATGACACTAATAAAAAACCCAGAAGCTGACTCACCCCCTTGGAAATATCTATATATGGATCCCTCATCCTAGAGATCCAAGGGTTGGAATTTTGTAATTTGTAAGGAAGTGATGTTGGTTTCTCTTTGAGATATTGTATTGTTGGGTGATCTTGATTTTCATGAGGTGAAGAGGGCTTTCATGCTGGGAGGATGATGTTGGATTAGATAGTTGGGTTGTAATCCTCTCTTCTACTTCTACTATCAATAAAGTTATTTGAGTTTTCCTCCATATACTTGTGTGTTTATGAATCTTGTATTGTGTATACAATTGTATGGTTAATGTACTTCTGATTCTACATTGTTTATGGTATTATAGGTCTCTATGCTTTGATGGTATTTTGCTGCTTTGCCTCTATAGGTGTTCTTTGAAGTGGGACAAGTGAGAAAGGAGTGGCAACCTCTATCAAAGGAGAGAGGAAACAAGCAAGGATCCAAGAAAAAGATTAAGGTTGGTGCTGTCTGCTTCTCTCTTATCTATCATCCTGTTGAAGCCCCGAAAATCGGGTCGACAACAAGGGGGATACCCACCCGGTCCGGACCTTGGTTGGCAGCTCCTTATCCGTTTGGTATAGCGAGTCCGAATGGGGATGACGAGACCAGTTTCCCGACCTTGGGTGTGTGTGTGTGTGTGCAGAGTTTGGACTATGCTGATCTAAGTGGAATATAAAGCTAATCTAATTCAAACTCTTTAAATTAACTCTATGCTATTGTAATCTAATGAGAAACAATATATCTAATCTACACTAACCTGGGGTATATATCTCCTATTATGCGATCTAAAAAGATTTCGAACAATAAATGTTAATAAAGATCATTCAGTCATCATAAGAATAGAAATCATTGAAGATAAACTATTTTGTATAAGAAGTTAAACAAAACAGTTGTGAACAGCCTATTGCACAATAAGTTATTCATATGTCAGATATAAACAATATGAATCCACCATACAAAAGTGCCAAATGATAACCCATACATTCATATAATGACATATAAACAACTGAAACTATAAATCACTTAAAGAACATAAGCAGAAATAGTCAAGAGATAAAAGTACCATTTATGACTGGTTCCACTCATAAGCTTCAAGCAACCAATGATTTATCTCTCCTTGTTCTAAACATCTACTAAGAGTACAGAAGTGCAACATCAGTAGCAGATATCAGATGCAAACATTAATAAACCTTGATCCATCCATTCATCAAAACCACCTCTGAGGGCGCAAAAGTGCATGTTCTGAGGACGAGTTTTTGACAAATCTCCGAACCCTTCTCTAAATGCCTGAGAAGGGTTTAAATACTGCTAACTAATTAACTTCATTACATAAATTTAGGATCCGGTTTTCAAATGACCGTCCTTCTGATAAAGCAAATTATTTCTAAAATTAAATCTGATTCTGAACTATTTTTTTATTTGCTCCTTAGTGTTGTAAGCGTGCAGCATTTGTCTGAGAAGAGTCGGTTGGTGGCCTTTCCCTTTCGTGCATGCTACAAAAATAGAAGTAACAAGGGCTGGCACCACTTTTTGGTAAACTATCAGATATTTTAGAGAATCTCCCACTGACTGAGTGTATATTTGGTAATAACCCAAATTTCCTTCGAACTGGTTCTACTTTTGCTATTTTGGTTTCTATCTTTGTGAACGATTTGATGAGTCAGAAGACTTTACTTTCCGAGCAATTCTCTGAACTTAAAACTTCCTTCATTCTTCGTGGCGGGCTTTTCTGGTGTGTAAGTTTCAAGTCTTTCGGTAATCATGCTGCTTTTGTGCGCCTTTGATGCTGAGTTTCAGATGACCTATCGGTCATTAGCATCCGTTGAGTGACACTCTGGAATCTGTGGTCCTATCGTATGTGGCACCCGCTTCTGAAGAGGTCTCTTCTATGTTCTCCGAGCATTGGCACTTTCCTCTTTTCCTTAGATGTTTCCTGCAAAATTGCTCCATGTTATCTCCTGTTTTATAGTTTGCGTAAAGAAAAAGAGTAAATGAAAATAAAGATTGATATGAAAGCTTCAGATCTTGCGTGTGTATAATCATGATATTCAAAGTGAAATGACTCTTCAAAAAATGAAAAGCAACCATTCGTACAATCATTAATTTCTTTTTTACAGGCGCGCGCTTAATTCTGATTAATGGACAACTTTCCTTGAATACTGTGCTGAGAAAAATTCGCGCTCATCGCAGATCACAGATCGCAAATCGCAAATTGCAGATTTGTGTTATAGAATTGTGGTATCACAAATATCAGATCATCGCAGATCGCAGATCGCGGATTGTGGACCACAGATCGCAAATCGTAGATCGCAGATTTGTCATTGTGTTCTGCTCTACGTGATTGCTGCAGTATGCGACGTCGCACATCGGCCGTAGGTGATTTCTTAAGCGTCTCCATTTAAGAGCGTTTTATGGTAAATGCGATGCGATGAATTTAGCGTCGCTTCTTCGTGGTTTGATATGCTCACAAAAGAAGTGTTTCCTTTGCTTTGCTGCGATAAGATTCTAAGGGAAAAACAAAAATATTCATGGGGATTTTGTTTGAGTTTTTTACTAAGGGTCCCCCATTTGCTTGGTGTTGTTGCTAATACCAAACAAAAGAGGGGGGGTTGTTGGTGACCACAACACATCCATAAAGGAAAACACAAGTTACTTTGAATTGTTTGTGTCTAAGATAGGTACCCGTCTTAGTGGGACTAGCAGATCTGAATGGGGACTAGTTTTCTCAAAAACAAAAAGGAGACTCTACTAGGGATCAAATAGTTTGTTTTTTTGTTACTGTTGTTTTCTTTATAAACTACAGACGGAGCCTAAAGTTAAGCCAGCTAGCCTTCGAATGACTTTTGCTATGCAACTGCAAAGTAGATGAACGTTGCTTCAGTCAATCTCCAGGTTAGTTTATGAACTGAACATCTGACTTGCAAACATCCTAAGTGCCCTGGTGGTAGCTCAATAACCTCATAAGATCATACCCCTATACTTTGGGTTTACTGTCCATTATAAGCTCAGCCTAAATCATTGAACTTAGCTGCAAATTATGAGTGAAAAACAAGCTTAGTCTCGTCCTTGGTCCATCACACTATCTCTCTTTGGTAGTCTAGATGCATTGCACCTCCAGTGTGCTACAGGTGACATGCATCCCTATTTCCCTTAAGGACATGTTTGATGATTGAATGAGATTGTTTCCCTGTCTAGAATTTGGTTTTTTCTTTGTTATTTTTAGCTCTATTTAGTAGTTTTGTTGCCTATTATCAGTATATCATTGTTGAAGCCTTCTTCCTTTACATTATTTAGCCTCCATTGATAAGGAATTGTGAATGTTTTTATGTATTTTTCATCATTTACAGTCCTTCTTTACAAAAATTAGCTTAATCGAACTGCCGTCTTTTGATTCGTAAGTGTCGTAGTTGTCATTTTTAGTCAAGAAAAAGAGTGTCATAAAGTCGTCCTCTTTTAGATAGTCAATTGTACTTTTTCCATTGTATTTGATTTGAATTTTCAATAATTGAAAGTGTCATCTTAGTCTTCCTTTCATTTAGAAAAGAAATTGTTAAAAGTGTCACTTCGAAGAAAATAGTTTAGATCTGTACTTAGTTTTCCTTTTTGGCATTCACACATTAAGGAAACGGAAAAACAAATACATGCATGTGCATTTGCATTTGCATTTAGACTGCATGCGGATAATGATTTAGGAAAAGTGCATTCACTGTGTGCTCTCTTCTCTTTCTTGAAAGAATCATACTTTTCTTTCCTTAGTAGCTAGGATTTTCATTGCTAAAAGAAAACAAACGACTATTTATCATTTTAGATTGCATATTTAGGAATTTTACATCTACATCACACGGTGAACCTTGAAAGACAAATTTCTAAGAAAGATGAAATTTAAAATAAACCTTAATGAACATAAAAATGCTTTGGGACCTAACGCACATCTAGAAGTCCAAGCTAGAGATGTATTATGGTGTCGTAAAACCTAGTAACTGTAGTTTTCATTGAAGGTTGGGTGATTCCTCCTCTTTGATATGGCAAGTGCCAGTACGGGCTTGTGCTCCCCGTACCATCGAGTATATATTGGGAGACCACAATAGGCTAATATCCTTTATCCTTAAGAAGTTGTTTCTACCACCCTTTGTATCACAATGCACTGAACACACCATTCGAGAAGATTGACTGCCGTACGTAAAGTCCTTGGTAATTTATCTTTAATTTACCACCAAAGTGTATATTGCATTTTGCAATTGGTTTGGTAATCCCTCTGTCTAAACTTCTAGAGTAGTCACTTTCATTCCTTTTCGACTCCCTAAAAGAAAAGGTCCATCTAAGCACTTGTCACTTTAGGCTCATTAAAAATCGAAGGCGACTAGAGTCACCTTTAGCTTTTTTTCGACTCTTAAAAATTGAAAAAGCAAGTTGTGTTAAAGCATCATAAAATTCATTTAATTCAGAATGACATTTTCCTCTTTTAATTTTGAGTTGATCAAGTAATCCGCAATTGTGGAAGAAAGTCAATCAAAACCCCGTTGTTCGTGGAGACTAGGGAGTCATTCGTCTTTGACTCCAGAAACGAAACTAGTCCAGGAAAAATGGTCTCGTTTAACTGGGTCGAAATCTCCTGGTTTATTTGAAACTTGTGTTTCAACATCATTAGATACTCCAATTACTCCAATTATTTCTGGTACCCATGCCTTTATAGAAGAAGTTTCGTAGTTACAAGAGGACATTAGAACTGATCCTAGTGTGACGGTAAACACTTCTACCCTTGAACCAACTCCCACTAGGGTTGATTCAGAAGGTGTCACCCCTCCAGTATCTATCGCTACAGAAACTATACCTTCTTCGACACCGGAAATATTTTACAGACCTAGAAATCTACCTCTTCCACCTGGACTGATTGCTATAGAAGAGATTGTAGAGGATCTTCCATCCAGTACCCCATTACATTTTGGAACTGGGATCCACCTATATCCTTCTGCTATAGAGGTTAGTTATTTTAATCACCCTTCATCGCAAGTTCTTGTCGAATCGCTAGGAAATATTTTGGATACATTAAACATGTCTGAATAGCCATCAACATCTAGGACCGTATCACCTGATACAGTAGCAACAGAGCCTCTTGTTGATACTCCAACAATGTTCACTAGTATACCATCTGTCCCAACTAGTTCTCAACCACTAGATGGAGTCCACCCAGGAAATGTTTCGA
Organism: Pinus taeda; assembly: GCA_000404065.3. Taxonomy (NCBI): domain Eukaryota; kingdom Viridiplantae; phylum Streptophyta; class Pinopsida; order Pinales; family Pinaceae; genus Pinus; species Pinus taeda. The sequence continues at coordinate 48,276 of APFE031143498.1, read as the reverse complement.
CAACATGGTCTGTTCCTATTTGTTCATTTGGAATCTTATCTGGAATTTCTTATGTTGAGAATCAACAAATTGATCCTTCATATCAGTATCAATTTGGGTAGTCTAGTCTCCAAAGACTAATTTATCCTTTGAACATTGGATTGCTGCCATATGGGGGACAATATGCCTTTTCATTGTTCCCTATGGGAGAACAACCATATGAGAGTTCACAAAAAAATTTCGGTCAAGTTGGAATTACATCCAGTGGTTGGGTACCAATACTACCTCAACAGCCAAGAGTTGTATATTCAATGCAACCAAATCAACCTCTGTCGAACATTCCCACTACACCTACTATTGTGATGGTGTTGCAAGTATAAGCGCTACCTGTTGTATGTCAACATCAAGTCTCTCAGGTCGTAATACAATAGCCTCTTGTCTCCACGACTCAATCACAACCTCAGATTAGTGCCTCCTTAACTGGAGTGACTCAGACTCACATGGGTACTATCACCCCACATCTTGGTCAAACATCCAGTATTGGACAATAGCAAATGGTCCATTAACCATGGTTGGTACAATATCAACAACCACAATTCCAACAAGCTTACCAAGGACCTGAGCAACAAAGCTTTGTAGGTAATGGGTAACAGTATGTTCAAAACAGTTACCAACAATCATGTTATAATGGTTATCCCCATCAACCTTATCAAAGTTATCAACATCATATACATTATGCTGGTATGCAAAGACCTACTGCTCAGGCAATCCCATCTTATCCTTGGTATGCTTTGCCAAACATTAATCAACAGTTGCGTTTCATAGCAACTTTAGAATTACCAGATCTAAACCAGCTAACAAATGATCCAATTACTTACACCCCTTGTTATAAACATATTTGGGCACTACAACCCCAATCATATATGTCGATAAACCAAGGGCTTCTAAGTCCCTAAAAGTGTTTTTTCACACGCTAAAGGAACAAGGTCAGTTGATTACATCATCTCCCAGAAGTTCTCCATGGAAAACTGCTCAGAACTGGTCAAAACTAGACCATACAGACTGCTCATTGCTAAGGGTGTGAAGCATCTCACCTGCCACATGCAAAAAGTGTGATGCATATTGAAAATCCCTTCTGTAGGGTATGATGGGTGAGAGTAGACAAATGGAAAAGACAGTTTACAAGGTGGGTGATCATGGAATCTTCCAGAAACTTCTCCTGTGACACTTGCCTCTCTGAATTTGCCCAGGGATGAGTAAGAGATCATGAATCTCCAAGTGGAACCAAGAACTATCAGAGAGATGACATAATCAAAAATCCAAGGCTGACTCACCCCCCTGAAACATCTATATATGGATCCCTCATCCCAGAGATCCAGAGGCTGGTATGTTGTATCTTGTAAGGAAGTGTTGTTAGTTTCTTGTGGAACATCATGTGTTGGGTGATCTAAGCTTTTCATGAGCTGAAGAAGGGCTTTCATGCTGGGAGGATGACGCTGGGTCAGATCAATGGGTTGTAATCCTCTCTTCTACTCTTTCTATCAATAAAGCTATTTGAGCTTTCCTCCAAATTCTTGTATGTTTGAGTTGATATATGCATTTGTGTGGTCAATATATATCTGGTCCTATATTGTATATGATCGTAGATCTTTGTGCTTTGATGATATCATGCTGCTTTGACCTTATAGGTTCTCTTTGAAGCAGGGTAAGCAAGGAACGAGCGGAAAATATCTGTTAGAGGGGAGAGGAAACAAGCAAGGAGTCAAGCGAAAGACTGCAGTTGGTACTCTCTGCTTCTCTCCTATCTACTTCCCATAAAGGAAAATGAAAGTAACTTTAGTTTGTTTGTTTCTAAGATAGCTACCCATATTAGTGGGACTAGCAGCTCTGAATGGACACTAGATTTCCTGATAACAAAATGGTGACTCTGCTGGGGAGAAAATAGCTTGTTTTCTTATTTCTAATTTGTTTACTTTATAAACTATAGACGAAGCCTGAATTTATGCCATCTAGCCTTCAAACTACATTTTTTATGCAACTACAAAGTAGATCAATCCTACTTCAGTCAATCTCCGGGTTAGTGTATGAATTAAACATCTGACTTGCAAACATCCTAATTGCCTTGGTGGTGGCTCAAGTAACCTCATTAGATCAGCCCCTATGATTTACATTTACTAACTATCATTAGCCCGACCTAAATCCCTAAACTAAGCTGCAAACTATGACAAAAAACCAAGTTGAAGTCTCGTCCCTGGACCATCACACCTTCTCCTCTTGGCAATCTAGATGCATTGCACATCTCGTTTGCAGTAGGTGAGATGCATCCCTGTTTCCTTGAGTTATAGGTGCGATGATCAGATAATATTGTTTCTGCTTCTAGATTTTGGTTTTTCTTCACTCTCTTTAGCTTTATTCAGGAGTTTTTCTGTTTGTGATCAATATACCACTGTAGAAACTCCCTTCCTTTGCATCATTCAACCTCCATTGTACAAAGAATTGTGAATGTTTTTATGTATTGTTCGCCATTTACATTTCTCCTTTACAAAGAAGTAGCTTAGTCAAACTGTCATCTTTTGATTTGGAAGTGTCGAAAGTGTCGTTTTCAGTCAAAGAAAATAATCCTACTCTTCTGGATGGTCGATTACACTGTTACTCTTGTATTTTATTTGAATTAATAGTATTTCAAGTGTTGAAAGTAGTTTTCAATTCAACATCGCAAAGTGTCGTCATTGTCTTCCTTTCATCGTTTTGAAGAGAAAAATGTTAGTACTGTGACTTTGAAAAGATAATTCAGATTTGTACTTAGCATCCTTTTTTCCATTCACACATTAAGAAAGTAGAAAACAAATACATGCATGTGCATTTTCATTTAGGCTACTTGTTGATTTTGATTTAGGATAGTGCATCTAGTGTGTGCTCTGTGCTCTATGTTGAAATAATTTCGATTCTCTTTCCTTAGTAGCTAGGATTTTCATTGAAAAAAGAAGAATAAACAACTGTTTACCATCTTATATTACATTTTAGGAATTGTATATCTATATCACACGGTGAACCTTAAAGGAAAACTTCTTAAGAAAGATCAACTGTAAAATAAATTCAATGAACATAAAAACGCTTTGTAATCTAACACACAACATTTAGAAGTCCAGGCTAGAGATATATTCCAGTGTCGTAAAGCCTTGTAACTATCGCTTTCATCGTAGGTTGGGTGATTCCTCCCCTTTGAGATGACAAGTTCCAATACAGACTTGTGCTCCCACTACCATCAAGTATATATTGGGAGACCACAATAGGCTATATCCTTTATCCTTAGGAAGCTGTGTCTACCACCCTATCAATCACAATGCACTGAACACAACATTCGGGGAGATTGATTGCCGTACCATAAAAGGTATTCTGTAGTTTTGCGATTGGTTTGGTAATCCCTCTGTCTAGATTTCTAGAGTAATCTCTTTTGTTCCTTTTCAGACTCTTTAAAGGAAAAGGTCCTTCTGAGCACTTGTCACTTCAGGCTCATTAAAAATCGAAGGCGACTAGAGTCATATTTAGCTTTTTCTTGGCTCTTAAAAATTGAAAAAGCAAGTTGTGTCAAAGCGTCATAAAATTTATTTTAATCGGAATAATGTCACTAACCCTCGTTGGTCTTAGGTTGAGAAAATGGATTCCACCAACCAAGGATTTTCCCTTCGGGGAAATCCTAGTCCGTTCTCCTCTTGGGGAGATGTTGGTGCACCTCATATGGCCACATTATCCCTTCCAGGACTGACAATTGGCTTGCCAGTATCGCTCTTCTCAACCTCTGTCATTCAAAGCATTATGATTCCTGAACAATCAAGTCAGCAACTAGATGATGTTAGAGTTACCCCCCAACCTTCTACTTCATTTGTTTCTCCCTCTCCTTCTTCCTCTTCACTTGGTGAAACTAAAAACCAAGTAACTGAGAAGAAGAAGAAAGGGAAGGAGAAGAAGAAGAAGGAGCCAAAGGAAAAAAGGGGCAACCATACATCGTCTAGCGAAAATCCGCACACTGCACCGTCGAAACCTAAATCTCCATGTGTCATTTGCAAAGGGGACCACTATCATCGAGATTGTCCTTGCATCCCATGGATCTTAAGGCACTGGTCTCCCTGCTTGCACAATCTAGTGTCCTCAACCTATGATGATCATGTTGAAAGTACACCATCAACTAGTGAAAATGAAGTCTATGGAAAAAAAGGAAAATATAAATTTCCTTGTAGATTGTCTGAAGGCGATCATGCCATCCACCGTTGTCCCTTCCTAGACGAAGCTAAAAGAGTCTTGGATAACCGTCCTACTTCACCGCTACGGCTTCCTCCGGGATACAAGAAACTCTTGCCAAGTCCATCGCTAGTTGAAAATCTAACTGACACACCTTGGATGTGACTACATTTATCCACATAAACCCTCTGAGTCCACATTGGACCAAAGTCAACAGGTTGAGACGACAGTCGACCCAGTCTTGTCTTCGGAAGGTCTACCTTCAGATGATACAGTCACTGAAGAGAATGATAATGACACCGTTCAAATTCTTTTCGTAAGCACAAACTCCGATGAACATGGGGGCAATCTACCCATTCCTTTACCGCAGGAAGGAATTTCATCAGAGTCGTATCTGGCCATTTATTTGGCCCCACCTTTGAGCAACTGAGTCATTTCCTTCAACTGGAATCTACTAGGCAGACCCTGGCTACCATCTAATGTACCATTCTGAATCATTGTACAAGCTTACAGAATGGTCATGGTCGGTACTATCATAGATGAAGGGGCTTATGTGAGTATCCTTTCCTCAACTGCTTGGAAAGTGATTGGTGCACCATCGCTTCTGCCTGAGATGCGAAATCTGACAAGCTTCGATAAAGGAACCCGTCGACCATTAGGGATCCTTCCAAATTTGCCTATAACTTTGAGAGGGAAAACCATTTATCTTAACATAATGGTATTCCAAGGACCTTTAGATTACAATCTACTCCTTGGATGTGACTACATTTATAGCATGGGAGCCATTGTCTCCTCACTCTTTCGAGTAATGTGTTTTCTGCATGAAGGCAGATGGTCCAACTTGTAGACCAACTTTCATTCCCCAACTCACACATAGCTTATAGTCAAATGCCATCCCTAACTGGTCTTTTCATGCAAGGAATGTCTCATCAACCTCCAATCCGTCCACCTGATGAGCATGAGTGATTCGGTGATTGTGACTGAAACCCAGGGGGCATGCACCCTGGTCTACCTTGGCAGGAAAAGTTTAGGTATAGGGTAGGTTTCTACAAAGGATATATGACTAGTATGACACACCCGTCCATTTAGGAAAATGGGATTAGACCAAAATAAGATTCCCTCATCAAAGTCATGTCAATGGAGCTGACAACGCCATTCACCTTTGTCTATTTTGATAGACATCGCCAAGGAAGTGTTTTGTCTGTGAGGTAGATGGAGCAATCTTGCAAATGCGAGAAATTTCATATGGTAACTTGGAAACTCTACTTCACTATACCTGGGGGCAAGCAAACCTTGTGTACGCAAGTGAAAAGCGACCAGCGTAACGCTAACTCCATAGTTTTGCTGACTTCAATTTCTTAAGTTAGGTGATTGGTCAGATCGACTGTTCACCTTTGCAGGGGCCAAATGGCGCCGGCAAAGTAAAGGAAGAATTTTCCTACCTAACCTTAGTAGTTAATTAAACCCTAGGATAGTAATTGGTCGTTCTTAGCTTGCATGCAAAAGGCAATGGAGCAAAGTTTCGAATGGTGCAAGCTCCCTAAAAATTGAACCTATTGATGAGACATCCTTATTATAAGACTGGCACGAGTAGTTTTACGCCAAGTTCAAGCTCGTTAAAAATTAAACCTAAGCAATGAGCATATGTTCCACCAAAGTTTAATCTCATTAAAAAATGAACCAACCTCCAGTAAATAACCATTGTGAATGCATTATCAGCAGCTTTTGAGCCTTGGTCGTGTTCTTACCATCACCTCCACTCTGTTTTAGCCGATCATACACCTCCATTTGATTGTTTACCCTTTTGAGGAACAACTACGATGAGTGATTTTATTAGCCATCCTCTTGACACTGCCATGATTAGAAAGTTCCAAACCTTACTTGGAACCAGTTGTTACCTGAAAATATCACCCATTCCTCAAAAAATGAGTTTCCTTTAAGCTCTTTTCATCTGACTGGTAAAATATGAAAATATTGCCGAGCAATTGGCCTCTCCAGCTCGTTAAAATGATCAAAAGTGCTAGCCCTCCTCTAGATTTTAATATTTTTGGACCTGAGGGATCATTACACAAAAATATTGAGCACTTGTCTTGTTCGGCTTGTTAAAACTATCAAAAGTTCATCCCTTTCATATTATTTTATACTATTCCGGACATAAGGGATTATATGACAAAAAAGGATTACTGGAGTTTCCTTTCTGTCCCTTTTTTAGACTCTCTAAAATTGAAAAAGGACCGAGTTGTCTTTGTCGTTAAAGTTGTTAAAACCAATAGCGACAAACTTGTCCATGTAGACAAGAACGAGTTTCACTATCGCTAGGCTCATTAAAAAATAGCGACGGGTTTGTCCGAAGGGCAAATTATAGAACAAGAATATGTTATCCTCCTCAAGCTTGACAAAAATAAAGAGGTACTGGTCAGCAATGACTAGGGAAAATTGTGAAGAAAACTTGAAGAAACTTTATTGGTAGCAAGTGGCTCTTGAACATGACACTTTCGCTCCATCACCATGATTGAGTCGGGTTGGGTTATTCTGTTCACTGGTCATATTACCATTGGTCCACCATGACATCCATTTTTTGGGTTAATGCTACCAATCCATTTCAGTATTGCATATATGTTCAAGAGAAGTCACTCAGAGAATTCACCAACCCAGCTTGTGTCTCATCTGCTGTAATATCTTCATGCTTTATTCTTTCATGTCCGCCACCCTGAACCCTATATCATCTGATCGTTTTCACCTCCACAAAATCATTTGCTTCGTTCCATGTCGTAGATGTGGGATTCATTAAGGCCTTCCTACGACGGGTCACTTCTTGTCGACTTCAGCTCGTTATCCAAGAAGTCGACCTAGTAACAACCCTTTCAGTACTTTGAAGCATGCATGCCTCAATGGCAAGTTTCTCACTTCCGGTGATAGGTTTACATCGACCGAAAGATTTTGCGTGGTGTTTGACACCAAGTCCCATTTTCACACCACGTGAATTGTATTGTCGTACCTTGAGGGTCATCATCATTATCAGTGATTCCTCTCGCACCTATTAACAGCTTACATCATTGGCTAGTAATCAGGCAATGTCTTTCCATGTTCGACTCCAGAACATCTTTTCACATGGATTAACTTGTACTTTAGGTGAAGATTGAATGAGTTTGAAAACCCTGGATCTAGTTTCATCCATCTGGGCTACGATATATTCAAGAAAATAAAGACATCAAATGTACATCATTGTTGCACAGATGATCATCCAAATCAAAGGATGATGGCTCTATCAGAATCATCAGTCTGCCACATAGATGGTTGTCTATCCTATGTACATGAAAATGAATTTATAAAGATGAGAATGGGAATGCCTGCCTCAGCTAGATCATGAAAATATTATGAATATAATGTATTGTATTGTATCTTATTACAGGTCACCTTCCAGTTCGAAAAACCTCGGATCCTCATGATAAAGCATTTCACCCGACATCAAAAGATTTACGACCTCATGCTTT
>APFE031143498.1:27053-40487 GCA_000404065.3 Pinus taeda | reverse complement strand
GTTCGAAAAACCTCGGATCCTCATGATAAAGCATTTCACCCGACATCAAAAGATTTACGACCTCATGCTTTAGGGGGCAACTGTTATAGAAATATTTTCACACTACAACCCCAATCATATATGTCCATAAACCAAGGGCTTATAAGTCCCTAAAAATGTTGTTTCACACCCTAAAGGAACAAGGTCAGCTAATTACATCATCCCCCAGAAGTTCTCCATGGAAAACTGCTTAGAACTGGTCAAAACTGGACCATACAAACTACTAAGTGCTAAGAGTGTGATGCATCTCACCTACCACATGCAAAAAGTGCGATGCATACTAAGAATCCCTTCTGTAGGGTGCGATCGGTGAGAGTAGACAAATGGTAGAAACAGTTTGCAAGGTGGATGATCATTGAATCTTCCAGAAACTTCTCTTGTGACACTTGCCTCTCTGAATTCACCCAGGGATGAGTAAGAGATCATGAATCTCCAAGTGGAACCAAGAACTATCAGAGAGAGGACACTAATCAAAATCCCAAAAGCTGACTCAACCCCCTGCAAACATCTATATATGGATCCCTCATCCCAAAGATCCAGAGGCTGGAATGTTGTATCTTGTAAGGAAGTGTTGTTAGTTTCTCGATGGGACATCATAGTGTTGGGTGATCTAAGATTTTCATGAGGTGAAGAAGGGCTTTCATGCTAGGAGGATTACACTGGGTCAGATCAATGGGTTGTAATCCTCTCTTCTACTCTTTCTATCAATAAATCTATTTGAGTTTTCCTCCACATTCTTGTATGTTTGAGTTGATATATGCATTTGTGTGGTCAATATATAACTGGTCCTATATTGTTTATGATCGTAGATCTCTGTGCTTTGATGGTATCATGTTTCTTTGACTTTATAGGTTCTCTTTGAAGTGGGGTAAACAAGGAAGGAGTAGCAAAGATCTATCAGAGGGGAGAGGAAACAAGCAAGGAGCCAAGCAAAAGACTGAGGTTGGTACTCTCTACTTCTCTCCTATCTACTTCTCATAAAGGAAAATGAAAGTTCTTTAGTTTATTTTTTTCTAAGATAGCTACCCATCTTAGTGGGACTAGCAGCTCTGAATCGACACTAGATTTCCCGATAACACCCCTTGGTGTCCAACGATTCCTCATAATCTTCCCTTAGATATTCCTAAATTCAATGGAAATCTAGGCGAAGATCCATCAAATCACGTAATGACCTTTCATTTGTGGTGTTCATCCAATACCCTCAATGATGATCTGATTAGGCTTTGCCATTTTTAGCGAATTCTAACTGGTTCGGCAGTGAAATAGTACATCGAATTTCCTAGAGCTTCATTCTATAATTTCAACACGCTTGCCACTACCTTTTTAACCCATGTTCAGTTACCCATAAGGTACAAAACAGGAATGGATCTCCCTACCAATTTTAAACAGACAACAGCCACTCACATATCTGATTATATTCATGAGTGGCGACGTCGTCGTCGAATGGTAAAAACATATGTTCCTAATCAACTTCTAGCTGAATGGTTTATTAAGTCGTTGTTACCTTCTATTACAAAAGATGTGGCCAAGGGGGGAGTTGTCACTGAAGAGCAAGTCATTGCTCTTGTACAATATCTAGACTTGATCTATACTCAGTCTGGCATGCTCTATGAAACAATTCTTGATGCTCCTAGACTAGAATTTTACATTCTTCCCCCTCCTAAATCAAACAGGGACACTCATGCCGACGATGGCGTGATTGGAACCTCAAGTACGCAAATCACAAAGGCTCCATCTAGTAAAGCCCTTACAGTTTCTAGTAAAAAAGCAAATGATAAACTTCTTGTCTCAGAGGTTAATGCCATGTCATCTGAGAAGGGAAAAGAATCAAAGTAACCATGGGGCAAGAAGAAAGGGAAAAACAAAAAGAAGAAACAGGAATATTAGACTCCTGAGAAATCTTCTAAGAACCCTGTTGGGAAATAGAAACCTCGTTATGCATGTTTAATATGTGATGATGAGCATTTCATGAAAGATTGCCCACATCGAGCTAAGGTTGCAAAATTTTTAAAGACTCCAACTACCTCAGTGATGTTGACTGATCCGTTTCCAAACCCAGAAACTAACCTGGTTGCTATCGATCAAGCTTCCCCATCCCAAGTGCTTATGTTATCCATCTCGAAACAACAAAATGATGCTTTGACATCGACAAGGAATAAAGATTATGGGAATCCACAATCGTTGAACAACAAGGCAACAGATTAACCTAGTACTTTGACAACAACTTCACCAGAAGTTGTTCCACCCATCATTCCTGAATTAAGTATAAAGCCGCTTAAGGGAGTAGTACATAAATTGAAATTTAATCCTCGTGCCCGAGCAGCACAAAATTATAATATAGTGGAAGATCTAGCTCAATCGCCATCTGCTATGTCAACACTTGAAGTACTGCAAAATTGCCCCTCCCAAAAGCAGGCTCTTATCAGAAGTAGGTGGGATTGAACCAATGGATTCCAATCTTGTGGCCTTCAACCATAAAGGATACGAACCTCAGTTACTATCCCAACTAGCTATCCTTATACAGGTAAAAGCCCTCAATAAAACTGTTCATCAAACAATTATTGATGAGGGGGCATCTACCTATATTATATCAATGAGTTGCTAGAAAACTTTAAGCTCGGCACCCTTGACACGACCATCGATGACATTAAAAGCGTTATATGGAAGAAGATACACACCGTATAGGATTTTAAGTAACTTGCAAGTTGAACTAGGGGAAAGATAGTAGAAATTAAAGTCGAGGTCATTAATAGAAACCTTGAATACAATATCCTACTGGGTAGGGCCTGGATTTATGCTATGGCTGCTATTGTGTCAACATATTTTAGAAAGATTGCATTTCCCTTCCAAGGTGGGATTACAATCGTTGACCAAATAACCTTTTTCCCCAACAGTCCACAAGCTACTGGAAGCATTCTATTGATCCATGGAAGTTTTCAATCGCTTCAAAATGTTGAAGTAGGTCTCCTAAAAGACCCTTCCTTAATAGGTACTTTTGCCCTCCTGCCTCCAAGTAATCTGGCAGAAGTGGCCACAATAGAAACCTATCATATGATATCGTCTACATCATCAAAGATTAAGAAGAACTCTGACCATTTTGATACCAAGGGTTATGAGGATAGTTCTTTTACTGTGTCAACCTCATTAAAAAATGAAACAACTCCCTTTCTAAATTGAGTCTTTAATTACGATCTCGTAAAATCCAAGTCGATTCTTTCAAAGATCTCGAAGGTAAACCTTCATTCCAACCACTGCATTGAATGCAATGAAGCTTGGGGGGCATGCACCTCAATTTGCGTCATTATGTTGGGGGCATGCGAACTTGTAACAAGCATAGTTTTTTCATTTTAAGCTTGTGTAAACACGAAACCAAAAGATAAGAAATGTTTCCACAAGGTTCAAGCTCGTTAAAAAATAAACTTACCAGCGGGAAATGTTTCTACAAAGTTCAAGCTCATTAAAAAATAAACCTAGCACTGAGCACATGTTGGCACAAGGTTCAAGCTCATTAAAAAATAAACCTGCCATTGAGCACATGTTGGCACAAGGTTCAAGCTCATTAAAAAATAAACCTGCCTTTCAGTAAATAACCTTTGTGATTGCATTGCTATCAGCCTTTTGAGCTTTGGTCGTGTTCTTACCATCACCTCCACTCTTTTAGCTGATCATATGCCTCCACTTAATTGTTTACCCTTTTGAGGAACAGTTGCGACAAGTGATTCTGTTAGCCACCCTCTTTACACTGCCATGTTTGAGAAGTTCCAAACTTACCTGGAACTAGTTGCTAGCCGAAAACACCACTTGTTCCTCAAAAACAAGTCTCTTTAAGCTCTTTTTAAACTTGTAAAATATGAAAAGATTGTCGAGCTACTAGCCTTTCCAGCTCATCAAAGTAAAGGGAAGCGCCATCCCTCCTCTACATTTTAATCTTTTTGGACATCAGGAATCATTCCACAAAAATATTGAGCGCTTGTCTTTTTTGGCTCGCTAAAACTATCAAAAAGTCATCCCTTTCGTATTATTTTATACTTTTTCAGACTTAAGGGATTATGCCATAAAAAAGGACTTCTGGAGTTTCCTTTTCATCTCTTTTCAAACTCTATAAACATGAAAAGGACCGAGTTATCTTTGTCGTTAAACTCGTTAAAACAATAGTGACAAACTCGTCCATCCAGACAAGAGTGAGTTTCATTGTCGCTAGGCTCACTAAAACATAGAAATAGGTTTGCTCGAAGGGAAAACTATAGTACAAGCATATGTTATCCTCCTCAAGCTTGAAAAAAATAAAGAGGTACTGGTTAGAAATGATTGGGGAAAAATGAAAGAAAAATTGAAGAACTTCATTGGTAGCATGTCACTCTTGAACATGACACTTTCACTCCATCACCATGATTGAGTCAAGTTGGGTTATTCCGTTCACTGGTCATATCACCATTGGTCCTCCGTACCATCCATTTTTGGGTTAACGCTACCAATCCATTTCAGTGTCACCGATATGTTCAAGAAAATTCTCTCAGAGAATTCACCAACCCAGTTAATGCCTCATCCACTGCAATACCTTCACTCTCCATTTTTCATGACTGTCATTCCTAAACCTTGTATCATCTGATCATTTTCACCTCCACAAAATCATTTTCTTCGTTTTGTGTCATAGATATGGGATTCATTAAGGCCCTCCTATGATGGGTCACTTCTTGTCGACATCAGCTCATTATCCAAGAAGTTGACTTATGAACAACCCTTTCATTACTTTGAAGCTTGCATGCCTCAATGGCAAGTTTCTCACTTCCAGTGACAGGTTTACATCAATGGCCTTTGATCGAAAGATTTTACATGGCATTCAGCATTGACTCATATATTCACATCACGTGAATTGTACTATAGTACCTTGAGGGTCATTATCATTATCAGTGATTCCTCTTGTGCCTATTAACAACTTACATCATTAGCTGGTAATCATGCGATGTCTTTCCATGTTTGACTCCAAAACATCTTTTCACGTGGATGGACTTTTACATTGGGCAAAGATTGAACGAGTTTGAAGACCCCAGATCTAGTTTCATCCATCTGAGCTGCGATATATTCAAGAAAATAAAGACATCAAATGTACTGCATAGCTGCACAAATGATCATCCAAGCTAAGGGATGATGGCTCTACAAGAATCACCAGTCTACAACAACAGACGATTGTCTGTCCTATGTACATGAAAAAGAATTTATAAATCTGAGCATGGGAATGCCCACCTAAGCTAGATTGAAAATAATATGAACATAATGTATTGTATTGTATCTTATTACAGGTCACCTTCCAGTTTGAAAAACCTCGGATCCTCATGATAAAGCATTTCACCCGACATTAGAAGATTTATGGCCTCATGCTTTAGGGGCAACTGTTATAGACATATATGGGCACTACAACCCCAATCACATATGTCGATAAAATAAGGGCTCTTAAACCCCTAAAAGTGTTGTTTCATACCCTAAAGGACCAAGGTCAGCTGATTAGATCATTTCCCATAAGTTCCACCTGAAAAACTACTTCGAACTGGTCAAAACTGACCCATACATACTGCTCCTTGGTCAAAGTGTGATGCATCTCACCTATTACACATGGGTGGTGTGATGCATACTGAAAAGGGCTTGTATAGGCTGTGATGGACGAGAGTAGACAAATGGCAGAGGCAGTTGGCTAAGTGGAAACCCAGAGAATATTCTAGAAACTTCTCATATGACACATGCCTCTCTAAATTCGCCAAGGGATGAGTAAGAGATCATGAAATCTCCAAGTGGAACCAAGAACTATCAGTGAAATGACACTAATCAAAAACCCAAAAGTTGACTCACCCCCCTGCAAATATTTATATATGGATCCCTCATCCTAGGGATCCAGGGGCTGGAATTTTGTAATCTGTAAGGAAGTGTTGTTGGTTTCTCTTTGAGATATTGTATTGTTGGGAGATCTTGATTTTCATGAGGTGAAGAGGGATTTCATTATGGGAGGATGATGTTGGATCATACAGCTGGGTTGTAATCCTCTCTTCTACTTCTACTATCAATAAAATTATTTGAGTTTTCCTCCATATACTTGTGTGTTTATGAATCTTGTATTTGTGTATACAATTGTATGGTTAATGTACTTTTGAATCTACATTGTTTATGGTATTATAGGTCTCTATGCTTTGATGGTATTTTTCTACTTTGCCTCTACAAGTGTACTTTGAAGCAGGACAAGTGAGAAAAGAGTAGCAAGTTCTATCAAAGGAGAGAGGAAACAAGCAAGGAGCCAAGAAAAATATTAAGGTTGGTGCTCTCTGCTTCTCTCTTATCTATCATCCATAAAGGAAAACACAAGTTATTTTGAATTGTTTGTTTCTAAGATAGCTACTCGTCTTAGTGGGACTAGCAGATCTGAATAGAAACTAGTTTTCCTGGAAATAGTGAGGTGGTCTCAGGCAAATCCTAAGATTTGGGGGTGTAGATGTTTTTCTCTGGGAATCCCTCAACAGCTGTGTGGAGATAAGAAAATTCCTCAAGGGACAGTGAAGCAATTCTAAGGAATCCAAGCTTGGTTTGGTTTTGTGATCTCAGAGTTAGTTTAGGTGAGATCACGTCATCGTGAGGATGGAGGAAATTTAATCTATGGATTCCCTTTCCTATTTAGGGATTCATTTATCCCATTAGATACCACATTTATGCTTGGAATATGGCGTAAGGGTGATTGGCTAAAACAAATACTTGGTATAGCACAATATATGGTTAGGTGGTACATGTAAGTCCCTGACTTGGTTAGATTTTGCATATGGTTAAGATCACATTAGTGGTTCTAACATAGTAATTTGTCTTCTCTTTTAAACATAGTCAATTTTTAGGGAGAGAGGTGTACATGATGCTAAGATTTTCACATCCAAATCAAAAACCTTCATTTATCTCGCCATATGTTTGGACGGGTGTTCACAAGGAACATCAAAGACCCAATCAATTGTCTATATTATGATGGATTCGCCAAATCAGGTCTTCCAGCTTCTCCATATAACTTCTTGGAAAAACTATACTTGGAAAAAATATCCAGGTGGGCATCAGTTGTTGTGTATTAAGGCTAATGGGAAATTGACGAAGGAAATGGAAAAGGATTCGAAACAACAAAAAGGTATTATCAACATTTTATTTATAAAAATATAGGAAAATGAGAGAAAAGGGAGGTGAAAGGTCACAGTTTGCATGTGAGGAGGAAATTGACAAAAAATTAAGGAAAAATGAAGAATTAGAGGCATCAATAATAAAAATACATCAGAGCATCAGTTTATAGATTTTGGTTAGTTTATATATGTTGGTTAGTTCATTTCCAGAATTGATTTGAGATAGGAGAAGAGAACCAAGAGGAGAAGGAAAGAAGGCAAGCAAAGGAAGGACAAGGAAGGGCAAGGAAAGTAAAGGAAATGAAGGATCAAGAAAGGAAAGGTTGGATCAAGAAGCTACATCATGAATACTTGTAGATAACGGGTTTCATGTAGGATTTCCTAGTTGGTTTTGGTATGCATGGTATGTTCATGTGTGCATTTAGTTTCATTTTCATTGGTAACATGTATTTTTTCAGGTTTTGAGAGTGGATTTTATCCTTGCCTTTCCATTTCTTGAGAGCCATGGTGTGATGGGATTATTTCTCAGTTTAGCTTTCGATTTTTGGAAGTTTCTGGATCTGAGAGATGTGGTCTCAGGAAAATCCCAAGGGTTGGTGGTGGATATGGTTTTCTTGGGAAGCCCTCAACAGGTGAGTGGAGACAAGAAAATCCTCAAGGGATGGTGAAGGAATTCTAATAAATCCAAGCTTGGTTCAATTTTGTGATCTCGGAGCCGATTTAGGTGAGATCACAGTATGGTAAGGGTGGAGGCAATTTAATCTATGGATTCTCTTATTTGTTTATGGATTGGTTTATCCCATCATATCCCACATTCATGCTTGGAATATGGCATGGGGCTGATTAGCTAAGAGAATATTTGGTTCAACCCAATCTATGGTTGGGTGGTACATGTAAGTCCCTGACCGGATTGGATTTTGCATATAAATAAGATCACATTGGTGGTTATAACAAAGTAGTTTGTCTTCTCTTTTAAACATAGTCATTTTTTAGGGAGAGAAGTGTACACGATGCTAAGATTTTCACATCCAAATCCAAATCCTTCATTAATCTTGGGATATGTTTGGATGGGTGTTCACAAGGAACATCAGAGACCCAATAAATTTTCTATATTCAAATGGATTTGCCAAATCTAAGAGAATATTTGGTTCATCCCAATCTATGGTCGGGTGGTACGTGTAAGTCCCTGACTTATTTTGATTTTTCATATGGTTAAGATCACATTAGTGGTTCTAACAACGTAGTTTGTCTTCTCTTTTAAACATAGTTAAATTTCAGGGAGAGAGGTGTACATGATGCTAAGATTTTCACATCCAAATCTAAATCCTTCATTAATGTCAACATATGTTTGGATTGGTGTTTAGAAGGAACATCAAAGACCCAATAAATTTTCTATATTCAGATGGATTCACCAAATCAGCTCTTGTAGCTTCTCCACATAACTTCTTGAAGTTCATTTCCATCAGTGTATACATGGATTTTCATTCTGTAATTCCAAATCTTTCCAGCAGCTTCACAACATATTTTCCTTATGAAAGGAAAATCTCACCAAGCCTTTTCCACAACTCAGGGCCCAAAAAGTAGTGCATGAGTCCAAGGTCCTTCATGTCAAATTCAGAGGTTAGCTCCCTCTTACACTCAATCATCGAAGGGTCACTACAGGTTAAGAGTATATCATCAACATACAAAAGAAAAATCAATGACATACCTTAGACTACCTTGAAGTAGATATTGGGGTCAAAATTTCTTCTTGTGAATCCCAGTTTCATCAAATAACTATCTATTTAGGTGTACCAAGCTCTCGGGCTTGCTTAAAACCATATAGTTCCTTCTTCAACCTGAAAACATGCATTCTTTAATCCTTCACTTCAAAACCCTATGCTTTCTTAACGTACAATTATTCCTATAATATGCCATGAAGGAATGCATTCTTTACATCAATATAATGAAGAGTACATTCGTGACTTGCGGCAAGGGCTACTCTCAAATGGATGGTTGTGTATTGAGCCACAGGTGAAAATATACCATCATAGTCTTCTCCTTCTTTCTATGGGAATCCTCAAGCCATAAATCTTGCCTTATATTTCTCAATGCTACCATCAACTCAATGGTTTATCTTGAATAGCCACATTAAGGTCACCAAAAATTTCCCCTCTGATCTCAGCACATGTTATATAGGAAAATGACCTCCTCACTAGCTTAGAGGAGAAATACATGATGACTAAAGGACTGGCCAAGTTCATAGGCCTAGTTGTCAAACTAACATTGTCAAGGCACTAGCAACCTTCTTTATAAAGCTTCCTAGCAAGGCTAAAGGTGCATTAGTGCCTTAGGGTAACTCTGTTAGATACCTCGGGAAGAGAGTTAGTGACCCCAAATGAGTTTCTATGGGTCAAGGGAACAAGTTGACTGAGAAATATCCTGAGATTCTCTCCTACGTCATCTCACAAAAGTAGGGAAACATCAAAACTCAACCTGTTCAAAGGAATTAGTAATTCCTAATGGAGTCTACAAACGGGAAAGAGAATAAAGGAATGGAAACAACATTGCTTTTGCCTGATGAAACTCATGAAGGACTTGGCCACCCTATCCTCACATGCTATATATGAAAGGCTAGGGCCATTATGGAAGGGGTCAAACCATTTGGAAGGACTGCCTATTTGACTGTTGAGCATAGTCTCTGACTAAGGCATTAGAAGAGGTTAAGAAGGGAGAGAGAGAGAGGAGCTGGAGGGGTAAGGGAAGGCTAAAACAACCGATGGTTGTAATCACTCTTTTCTACATCAATACAGAACTGCAATTTTGTCCACTTCGTGATTTTTGTAGTATAACTTTTTTATATGTACATGAAATGTCGTTATTAGGATTGGCTTAGGTATATGCAACTAGATATATTTATATGTTAATGCATTGTTTATAAAGGTTTTATTCTATGATATTACACTTTCCTTATATATGTGAAGGTTTTGATCTAGAGCTAGCTTAGAGGTCTTCCACCTAGCTACATTTCGCTCTCCAACAACACCACACTAAGACTCAAGGTAATAACTACTTCTTCTTGATTTGATATTCATTTGTTAAAAATAGATATGCATGCATCTTTGTGATAGTTGGAGCTAATATTACAGTCTACCAAGGATCCCCGGAACATCTTTGAGGTTTTCTACATCACCAAACACGCATGCATTAATCCCTATAGTACAATCAGTGACTCCACTAGGGACTATGATTAGTTCTTGGTTTTTTCCCAGAAAGTTCATTGATCTCTCTTTCTTCCAAGCCTTCTTGTACTTCTTCATTCCATTTCTGATGACTCAAGACTATACAACACCCTTCTCTCAATGCTCATCCCTAGATCAGATCCCCACAACCTTCCTTTTTAGCCTTTTTCCTCACTAACATTGTTTGCCAGTGTAAACAGTGATTTATAAAGCAGTGTGGCCTCACAAAGAGTGTGTTAGTGCTACAAGTAACTATCTGTAGCCTATATCGCAGACCATTAGCCAACCACTTTTTGATAAACAGACTGCTCTTTGACCTCATGGGTTGGGAAATCTACTTGTAGACTGATCAGGGATCTATAGTTGTGCTTATTTGACTGATTTGTCTCCTGAACAATTTTTTTTTAAGAAAATAGCTTTACTTATTAAAGCTTTTGTTTTCATAAAAGAAAAATTAAAAAAAAAATTATTATTTTATGCTTAGTTGGTTAGATCTGCATTATTTGGATTCAAAAGTTGTTAGTGAGCATTGTAGTTTTGTCGGTTGTGCTAATGTTTTACTGAAAATGATGCATGGTATATAGTTATGTATGAATGACTCTCCCTTTGTAGAAGCAACTTCTTCATTGAAAGTGAAATTTACAAGCATTGTTTTCACATGATTTGAGTAAGAGTCCCATATAACTTCATACGTCAACACCCCTACCGAAGATTCTAATGAAGTACATTTAAAATCTACCTAATAAAATTAATCAACAACTATTTTTAGACTAAACACACATTAGTTTAGGCTAGGACCTTGGGATAGGTAGTGTGAGTTAACTTCCCAAGATCATACACCAAAACTAGTGTCATTAATGAGAGAAATCCTTTTGCACTCATACTATCTCGGACCACTCCAGTAAAAGTGGAGCTAAATACAAGACAACATCAGACTGTAATGATGGTAGCAGACCTTCACTTACATCTCCTTTAGGTATTTTGCGTATCAAGGATCCCTTCAGAGATATCGGAGCTGAGTCGGGGACTCATGTATCCTACCCACACAACGTATTATCTACGACTATGTCCCCACCGGTAGTGTCTGTGATTTGAGGTATCCTTAGTGGCCATAGTTTTAGGGATGAACACAAGGTGATTGAGGCAAGCTACCCTAGTACCTAACATTGACGAACCTACTCTACCTTCAGTTTTTAGGAGGCTGCTTATCTTCACGAGAGTACTTGGACCCTTAATTTGAGGTTTGGGTGAAGCTCAAGAGTAAACGTAACTGTACATTTGGCCAAATCTCTTTGTTATCTATTGTGATACTAGGTTTCATCTACAGTGATTGGTGGTTATCAGATATGGTCATTTCCCTCTACTTGTTGATTGATTTCCTCAGTGTATTTTTTATTTTTTAGTGCCAAATTGTTATCACCGAGACTTTAATAAATATCACTATAAAATCTATTGATAAAATTTATCGGCCACTGTGGCTATATCTGGCCCTCATCATCAATCTATATGGTTGTTAGGACTTCCCCCACTCATTTTGGAGGATCCATCGAGCCCCAGTGAACCGGAATAACCATATTCAGGAAATCAGTCTCAGAGATCTAAGACAAAATTAGTTTGGACATCCCACAATTCCAGCTTACCGAAAGATTTTTTTACTAAAGGTTTTATTTCTCCATAAAATCCTCTTATCATGAATCTGTTGGGGCCACTTTTGATTCTAGTTGCATTTGTACCTCATATGTCTTCTATTGGACCTGCACCACCCATCCCATCGACAACTAATAGGTCATGGGCTTTTGTGGACACTTTTGGTCCACCACCACCTCCCCAGTCGACAGTTAGTACCATACCTCTAATGGAAAACCCTGATCTCCCACCTGTTTGAGGTTCAAACCCTATCATGACACCCAGCATGAGAGGAACCTACTATTTACCAGGTTCCGCCGCTTTTGTGTCAACTCCCAAACCTTCGACAAGTGATACATATATCGCTCCTTATAATGCTCAATATAGCATAGTTAGCAAGGGCCCTGTCAACAACCCCTTTGGTTGGCATCCATTGTTTAGTTCCAACCCCCAGGTTTAGATGCCTGGGGGCAATGTTCCCAATATGCACATACCTTCCGGGAATGTTACAGTTCCCCATTTATTTATAGGATAACAGGGATAGCCATTGATTAACATGAACCCTCATTATATCAATCAAGGACCTATAGTTAATTACATGATGAGCAAGATCCCTCAACAAGGTCCTAATCAATCCATATGGGCACCCCACTCTCAACCTAAAATGAGTCAGAGGGGCATTCCTTATCCTAGGGGCACTTATAATCCCCAATCTAACAATCCCCATGGAAGCTCACAATACACAACTATACCCCAAGGAAGTTTT
Source organism: Pinus taeda (assembly GCA_000404065.3). Lineage (NCBI taxonomy): Eukaryota > Viridiplantae > Streptophyta > Pinopsida > Pinales > Pinaceae > Pinus > Pinus taeda. The sequence continues at coordinate 27,699 of APFE031143498.1, read as the reverse complement.
TATTCCATGCATCTTGTGTATAATATTGGGAATGTAGGTTTTAACCCCGTAGAGAAATTACCTACATATGAATTATAAAACACAAAAAATAAATAATGCGAGAGCATAACACATAAAACACATATACATAGAGATTTTCCCCTATATCCCAAAACTGGGACTACCATCTTGATTTTTCATTATATTCCTTTCAATGTTACAATACATATTTATACATGCCGAAGCATCCAATACCTTGGACTGAAAACCATCGCATCCAAAACCATGGACCGAAAACCATCGCATCCAATACCATGTGCGAAAATCATGCACAAAGCCATAGGTAGGTCCACCCAACCTAACATAGGGTCAAAAACCAAAATTTTACCTGCACCCCTCAAACCCCCTATGATGCCCCCTACTATGCAATCAGCACAACGAAGGGGGTCTTTGCCCCCCTCCTAACCCCCTGATTAACTACGTGGGTTAGTCGTGGAAAGAATATAACACAACCCAACATTCTCCCACTTGTTGTTTTCTTTCCACAGGGATCCACAAGAGAGCTTAGTCATTTATCCAGCTCTGCAATGCCCATTGTTTCTCTACACCAAGAGAACTTCTCAGAGCTCACAGATTTTTTCAATGCATCTGCAATATTCTTCAAAGT
>APFE031143498.1:0-26807 GCA_000404065.3 Pinus taeda | reverse complement strand
CCTCTACAAGAGGTACACCGTTTGTAATGCGTACGTGTCTGGCGTCGTTCCCAACGGGGGAGGATTGATCCCCTCACTGGTTCGGACACGAGCTCGTGCTTCTCCTTTAAGAGGAGCTTTCCCAGAATACAAATGTAACAATTTGATTTATTCTATCTCAAGATAAGCTAACTGTTTGTTTTAATAGTCTTGGAGAGTTAAGTACTCACCTACTCCAAGACACTAGCCTAAGCTATGTTGGTGCTTCAGAGCCCTAGAAAAATAAAAGTTTCTATGTTGATTTTAGATTAAGCGTTAATTTTAATGGTTGTTCTTTTAGGACAAAGGTGATGGAGATGAAACTGATGATATGTAGACTCGACTCCAAATCTCTAAAAAATGCACCTAAGATGATTCGATAACTTTTTCTTTTCGATGAAAGTCCTAATTTAAAAAGTTGAGAGAATGCAATCTTTCAATAAACATAATCTTCTCATAAGACAATCAAAGAAAGAACTTCCTTTATCTTTTAAAACATGCAAAATAAGACCACTTTCTATTTAACGAAAAATCCCTTTCTCTTTTAAAATGTCAAATGCACTCTCAAAACAAATATTGCGAAGGAGATTTGCTAATATTTTCCTATCTAGCGAAAAGCATATAAAACTAACTTAATCAAATCAAAACCAAGATCTATGCAATTTATAAAAAATCACTCAAGAAGCAAAATAACGGAAATGAATCTAACTTTCCTTTAATCAACTTTTAATCTAAGAAGTAAAAAGCTTACTATGATGATTCTTGTGGTGTTTTACTTGGAAATGATCGATCCAAGGATTAGTCTATGCAGAATCATGAACTAATCGAAACAAAACACAATCTCTTTTTGTTCTTTTATAAAATGAAATTCGCAACTTTAAATGACAAGCTTATTGAAATTTTGAAAACGAGACAACACAAAGGTAGGTTGCTCACGAGGGATGATTTCGCAACTGGCCCGACTCCTAAGAAGATCAACAAAACCAGAGAGATCTAAGGCTTTATGACTTCTAAACCCAAAGTCACTACAGAACCAATTATAAAACCAAACCCTAAGGCAAGAATCTCAAGGAATTTCACTAAAACAATCAATGCTATTGGAAAAAATATAGGTGAAGCTTTCTGACAGTTAACAGAGGTTCTGGGCAGAAAAAACTAAGAAAAACAAAATCAAAAAGGAAAAACTGATTAAAAAAGGAAAATTTCTAAACTTTACCAGGGTACGCAGGCAGCCTGTTGAGCCAGATGCGTGGCCGCTCTGTGTGCACAGGTACAGTGCGCACAAGTACGCACTGTGCCTAACTCAGAGGGTGCGTACTTCTTGTAAAATAAAGAAAAGCTAAGATCTAAACTGACCCTAAGCTAAGCAACCCAAAAACAAAGTTAAACAACCAAAAAACAAAATGAGTCAGACTCTTTTCAGGTCAAAGTAATGATTCAAGGAAAAATCAATCACATCAATGGATTCCCCAGTGGAGTCGCCAATTTGTCATGCGGAAAGAGTTATTTTGCGGACAAACCTAACCTCCCTAGGAGTCTAAGACTCTCTAGTGACAAACAAACCAAACAAGAGCAATCCTTCTCTAAACACACATTATTCTATGAGAGATCAAGTGTTTTCGATCTTACCTTAGGTCCAACGCTTGTTGTAGCAGTCCAGCCTTGCTGATCCAGATGAGCTCCTCCTTCACTTTAAGACCTGCATACACTAAAAAAGCAAACGATTACATAACACCTGAATATTTCATAAAACAAAGCATATTCATCACATAGACCAAGGAGTACATGAAATAATTCATTAACAACAAATCATTGAGAAGAATGGACTTATCTGTATTAAGGAAACAAAAAAGGAACCATTACAACCTGAGCCTTGGTGTTGTGCAAGCTCCTCCCAGGGTCCAACAAGAGATTTCCTCTACTTTGACAAGCTCACCCACTCCCAATATGGCAACAAGAAAGGATAGTGATCTCTCCTCACAAGTCAACAATGGAAGTCCTAATTCCAGCAGCATTTACCCTTTGGAATGTTTAGCTTTCAACCTCCCCCTCCTTTGGCCCAATGCCTGTATTTATAGTATTCTAGAGGAAGTTATTTAGTTCCAACATCAATGGGATACTCCCTCTTTTGGATGGGGTAGCTCCTCTCTTGATGGGATAAGTTCCTCTATCATAGGGATGCATGAACCATCTGGAAGCACTCAATACACGTCAAAGACTCTTCTAGAAGGCTCTAGAAGTGACCACAAGTAACTTTTTAAAGATGAAACTCGCGCCTTTTGACCTTTACAGGGGTACGCACCCTAGCTTTAGTATACAGAGCGTATTACTACGCAAGTCTAATGTATATGGAGTGCGTACACGCAGGCAAGGTAGAGAGAACCTGCGTACCCAGAGATAAACATGTTTTCAAGTGACTTTCTCTCTCTTTGAAGTTTTGACATGGAGAGCAGAGGTATGGGGCTTGACAAAGAGGACAATGTGGCTATTGATGAGGCCACATACTGCAGATAGTCAGGGTGACAAAATTCAGTGTAACACCTTCCATATTGCAACATCAACCTTTTCTACGACCAACGATTCTAACCTTCCTGTCATCCCCTAAGAAGACATCACCACCATCATATTTATCATGCACGCAGAACCACTTTCTATGGGGAGTAAAGTGAAAGGATGCAGCTGAGTCAATCAACCATGCCTCGTGATCTACATGTGTACTTGAAGAAGCCAAGTACACGTCCCCACCTTCATCTGAGGTAGTTTTTGCCTCTCCAGAAGGAGCATCATCAGATTCCTTTCCTTTATCAGGAGCTTTAGATTTATAGTCCCTTTTGTAGTGCCCTTCCTTTCCACATTTCCAGCACACCAACTTTACAAGTTTTCCTAGAGATTTAGATCTCCCTCTAGATTTGGATCTCCCACTCAATGACTTATTTTTATTTTTGTTTTGGGACCATCCTCGTACAGACAAGGCATCAACATTCTGGCTCTCCATGTTTTTCTGTCTCATCTCCTCCGTCAGCAAGGATGAGATTATTTCATCAAAATGCAAGGTAGTTGCATTGCTACCTATTGCAATAACCAAACTGTCCCATAAATCTAGTAGAGAACACAACAAAATAATGCACTTACCTTCATCTGAAATTGTGATATCAACAGATGATAACTAACTTACCACAGTATTAAACGCATTCAGATGCTATGTCATTGAGTTTCCATCTTTCATCCTCAAGTTATACAACTTTTTCCATAGGAACAGTTTATTCACTAGAGACTTAGATTGGTATAAAGTCCCTAACTTATCCCACAAAATCCTTAGTTGTAGCTTCCCCTGATACATTCAACAATACTGAGTCTAAGACACACAATCATATTGTGCTCTTTGGCTTTCGATCTAACTTCTTCCATTTTTCATTGGACACTCTCGTTGGTTTAGTACTCGGATCTACCGTGATCCACTAATCTCTATCCACCAATAGATCCTCCATCTTGAGTTTCCACAACTCAAAACTTTGACCATTAAATTTCTCAATCTCTATATTTCCACTGCTTGCCATCTTCTTTCACCACCAAAATTAATCTCGCAAATCTCCCATTGAACAGGGTCTACCAAAGGATTGAGTGAAACCCCTCAGCAATAAAGTCATCCCCTTGAAGGCAAAATAGCTCTGATACCAAATGTAGGTTTTAACCCCATATAGAAACTACCTGCATATAAATTCTAAAACACAGAAAATAAACAATGTGAGAGCATAACACATATACACAGAGATTTTCCCCTGGATCCCAAAACTGAGACTACCAGCTTCATTTTTCATTATGTTCCTTTCAATGTTACAATACATATTTATACATGCCAAAGGATCCGATACCATGGATGGAAAACCATCGCATCCAAAACCATGGATTGAAAACCATTTCATCCAAAACCATGTGCAAAAATCATGCACAAAACCATAGGTAGGTCTGGCCAACCTAACATAGGGTCCAAAACCAAATTTTTTTGGGGTGCCACCCCAGATCCCATAGAGTTGATCCAAGTGGATCTTGGTGGCCACCTGCCAAGTCCACCTGGACCCCCGCCATTGTTTCTCTCAGCACTTTCAGTTTCCTTAATTGTAGCACAACTTACTATTTTTAGCATTTTTTCGGGTCCTGAACTTCCAGCGCTGTTTTGAGGCCCTAAACGACGTTTTTTGGGAAATCTGAGGGTAGCATGGGTCCATGGACTAATGTTTCCATTCCTAAACTGGTAGTTCTCGGAAAGATCTTTCTAACGAGCTATTGTACGTGTCAAACGGGGATCGTATGCCAAAGCTACGACCCCATGAGGTTGATGTACCAATTTACCCAAACAGGGCTCACAGTTTGGCGCTTCATCTTTTAGGGTTAGGTTTTGGAATGTTAAGAGTTTTCCATTATTTCTCAACAATAAATAGGCTTTTGAGCCTCATTGTAACACAGTTCAGAGGCATGTAGCCACCACATCTCTTCTCAGAGATAAGCTACCATCGCCCTAGCTGGTTTATTTCCATTACTGTTTGTAAGCATATTTCAGTATTTTACATTAATGAAATGAAGTATTGTTTCCTCTACATTTCTGTGTTTATGGTTATCTCTATAGTTTTTTGTGTTCCTGTTTAAGGTGTTTAAGTCTGGATCAGTGGTATCAGAGCGGTCTGTGTTTTCCCTATTTTTCTTTGCATGTCCCCAACGAGGTCAAGATATAAGGAGTTAGGGCTTGAACTGGTCAAACCGTTGCAAGACCAGCCTCGCAAATCCTGATGGCCTCCCATGGAAGATGAGAAGAAAGATGAGGGGGCATGAGATCCTATCAAAATCTTGCTCGAAGGAGCCCTCGAGCGACAATAGAGCGTGATGATGGACAACTTTGCCTAGATCCTTCAGCAGCTACCCAGAAGCGACACATCGGCTTCCAACAGCTACTCTAGAAATGCCACGCCCTTTAAGGTACAAGTTAATTTTGAAATCCCCATATTCGAGGGTCAGATAGACACAAATGCTATAGATAAATGGTTAAATCTATTAGAGGGTTATTTTTCTATTCATGAATTTTTCGAGTTAGAAAAAGATTGTTTTTGCTCTTCTCAAAGCAGCCCCCCACGTTAAGGACTAGTGGGAAGCCTACTGCGAGTAGAAGGATGAAAGTACCAGACCACTATTTTCAGCTGCACCCACCTGGAATTCATTCTGGGATGCCATCAAGGAGCATTACTACCCTGTCAGAAGCTATGAGGATGAATACATAAAGTGGACCACGCTACGATAGGGAAAGGACCAAGACATGCCGAAGTTCACCAATATTTTCCATACCCTTCACACAAAGTTGGGTATCAAGGATTTAGAGAAGCATTTGATACTCAAATACTGTCACTGCCTACACAAGTACATCCAAGAAGAAATAGAATTCCTGAACACCTTGTCGCTCGGGACAGCATGCTGATATGTCGTCAAGGTCAAGCAGAAGTTTAAACAAAAGAAGTGAGACTTTGGATCTACGAATCCAAGGCAAGGGAAAGGTGCCCCTAAACCATAGAACAAAGGACAAAGCTAAGGCAGGACAACCCAAGAAAACCTGCCAAAGCTACAAGCAAAGAATAGCGCTGCGGAGCCGCAAAATGACACGGGAAAATGGTGTGAGTTAAATAAGAGGTCCACTCACAACACAACTGAGTGTCGGGCCAAGCAGTCACTGATGGCTGAGCTAAAGGTTTCAGAATCAAATGCATGTTCCGACTTTGAGTCAGAACCCAACAAGGGGAATGACAAAGGGAAGCAGATCATTGATGTGGATCCCAATGCCACTATTGCTACTGCCAAGATCCAGAAAAATAAACCCAAAGATCTAGAGGAGGAGGAGTGTCTCTTCCACTCTCAGATGTGGGTAAAGGGATCCCCGCTATAGTTCATTGTCGATAGCGGGAGCCAAAAGAATGTCATTTTGGCAGAGGTCGTGAAGCGGTTGGGCTTACCGACCACAACACATCCACAATAGTACACCATTGGGTGTCTTCACCAAGGATGGAATCTTCACGTGAGCCAGCAGTGTCGCCTTCCATACAACATCAAGCCCTTCACGGATGAAGTATTGTGTGACATTGCTCCTCTTGAAGTTTGTGATGTATTATTAGGACAACCATACTTGTGGAAGTGACATGCTGTGTATGAATCAAGGTCCCATGCTGTTATTATTACATTGGGAAATAAGTTGTACAGGATACCAGAGGTAGCACTGCCTATCGCCATCTCTTTGATTACTGCAAAACAATGTAGTAAGTTCATTTCCAAAACCAGGAAATTTGTTTTCCTGATGATATTCCCTCAAGGAAAGAAGAAGACAGTGGCCACGACCTCCAGACAGGGCCCCTCCACATGACAACTACATATGGACAAGGTCATGGAGGAGTACGAGGACATCTTCACCTCCCCCGCAGGGGTTCCTCTACACTTTCAGGCCAAGCATTCCATCGATCTGACCCCAGGTGCGCTCATACCTAATGGGACAATTTATCGGTGCTCCGTTATGGAGAATGATGAAATCAAGAGTCAGATTCAGGAGCTCCTACAGAAAGGTCACATCCATCTGAGTTCATCACCTTGTGGGATCTCGATCATGTTAGTACAGAAGAAGGATGGGACTTGGAGAATCTGTATTGACTATCGGGCACTGAACAAGATCACTGTCCATAATAGATACCCGATCCTGTAGAATGATGACCTCCTGGACCAAATAAAGAGGGAAGAATATTTCAGCAAGATTGATCTGAAGTCAGGATATCACCAGGTACCAATCGAACCCTCTGATGTATGAAAGACTGCCTTCAAAGCCAAGGAAGGCCTTTTCAAATGGTTGGTTATGCCTTTCGAATTGACGAATGCTCCTGTAACCTTCATGAGGCTAATGGATGACATCTTGTAGACATTCACCAACTCATTTGTAGTGGTATACTTGGATGACATTCTGATCTTCAGCCAGAGTTGGGAAGAGCACCTCCACCACATCCAATAGGTCCTCCAAACACTGCGGCAACACAAGCTATGTGCCAATTTGGAGAAATGAACTTTTGGCATGACCAAGGTTCAGTATCTGGGATATATTATTGATGAGGGGGTGCATGTGGATCTAGCCAAGATCCAAGTCATTCGGGATTGGCCATCTCCAACCACTCTGACAGAGCTCCGCAGCTTTCTAGGTCTTGCCAAATTCTACCATAGGTTCGTGTTGGGCTTTTCTCATATCACTTGGCCATTGAGTCAAGTCACCAAGGGAGGAGAAAAAGAAAAATTATTTTGGTCTGAATCTCAACAGAAGGCATTCATAAAGTCGAAAGATCACCTTTGCATGGCACCAGTGCTTGCGTTACCAGATTTACAACAACCATTTGAGGTTGAGACAGATGCCTCTGACTATGCTATTGGGGCAATCCTTACTCAACATGGGCATCTAGTGGCATATCACAGTGAAACACTTTCAGACATAGTCCAAAAGTATCCCACTTATGATAAAGAGATGTATTCAATTGTGCAGGCCTACCGAAAATGGAAGCATTACATTTTGGGGAAGGAAACAGTCATCCACACAGACCACTGACACCTGTAATTCATACAGACACAAGGCAAATTGCAGAATGATCGCCATCAAAAGTGGTATACATACTTGCAACAGTTCCACTTGAATATCAAGTATAAGAAGGGTAGCACCAATGATGTTGCAGATTGCCTCAGTTGACCACTGATCATTGCGTTAACCACCGTGCTCAACTCTTATGGGCACGAGACTTCTGATTGGCCATTTTCTCTACAAAAGCAACCCAGAATTCAGACACACATACCAGACACTCTTGGAGGGTCAGCATGTTCCAGATTTTCACCTCGAGGATGCCCTGTTATGCCACCTGGGTCACCTTTGTGTTCCTTCAAGCGAGCCTGCCAAGATGATTTGGAAAGCACACTACAGTCGGGTTGTTGGGCATTTCAGGGTCGAGAAAATGGTGGCAGTATTGAAAAAGTATTTCTATTGGCTGAATCTTCGACAGGATGTTGGGAAGTACATTAGATCATGTACTTTCTGTGCCATTTCCAAACCGACCATCAAGAAGCAAGACTTCTATTCCCCGCTGCCTACCCCTAGTCAATCTTGGGAATCCATCTCCATGGATTACATGTTAGGCCTTCCTTCCACTAAGCATGGAAATGACTGTGTTTTTGTGGTCGTCGACAGGTTCTCGAAGATGGCCATTATGGTAGCTTGCAAGAAGAATATCACAGCAGAAGCCACTTCTAAAATCTTCTTTGAATGAGTGTGGGTACATGTTGGGATCCCATATTCTATCATCTTAGATCGGGATAGTTGGTTCCTCAGTACATTTTTGTCCAGCGTCTGGTCAATGCTGGACACCAAACTCATTAAGTCCACAGCCTTCCATCCTCAAACTGATGGCTAAACAAAGGTTGTCAATAGGATGATTGTGCACGCTCTGTGCATATAAAAATCAAAGCATCCATGCACATGGGATGAGAGCCTCCCCTATGTTCAGCACAGCTACAACTGAGCTCTTCACAGCTCGACTGGCCACAACACTTTTCAGGTGGGCTTGGGATTCCAGCCGCTATGCCCCATTGATGTGGCCATGCCACTTGCAGCTACTCACATAGATTCAGCTCATGTCCAGTCCGAAATAGACAAGGCAACTAGCTTCATTGAGCACATCCAACATATTTTCCAGTAGGTCCATGAAATTCTAGAGAAATCAAATGCCAAGTATAAGCAGCAACATGATCAACATCGGGTGCCACACAAGTTTCAGGTGGGCGACAAAGTCTGGTTGCATTTGCAAAAGGAACGCCTTATTGGAGCCGATCGAAAACTTAGACCACTCCGATATGGTCCTTAAACCATTAGTCAGGCTATGAGAGATAATTCATTTGAGCTCAACATTCCCCCATTCCTTGGCCTGCACCTAGTGTTCAATGTGGACCACCTTCGGCCATACTTTCCACCATTGCTAGACACATTCGACATTGCAGAACAGCTCACACCCACAGAATTAAATCCAGATTGCATGGAACAAGCTGCGACTGATCGGATCATGGACACACAGATCAAGAACACTCGCCAACAGAATATCCAACTGTATTGAGTTGTTAAAGCAGGCCAACTCATTCACCAGGGCAAGTGGCTCACCAGGGACCAAGTTCAGCAAAAGTTTTCTCATCTCATGGAGGAACTCAACGCAATGGAGACCATTGCTTCCTAAGGGGGGAGGATTGGTCCAGGTGGATCTTTGTGGCCACCTGCCAAGTCCACCTGGACCCCCACCTTTTTTTCTCTCAGCACTTTTGGTTTCCTTAATTGTAGCACAACTTACTATTTTTAGCAGCTTTTCAGGTCTTGAACTTCTGGAGCCATTTTGAGGCCCTAAATGACGTTTTTTGAGAAATCTAGGGGCAACATGGGTCCATGGACCCATGTTTCCCTTCCCAAACTAGTAGTGCTCGGATAGATCTTTCTAACGAGCTATTGTACACGTCAAACAAAGATCGTATGCCAAAGTTACTACCCCAGGAAGTTGATGTACCAATTTACCCAAACGGGGCCCACAGTTTGGCGTTTCATCTTCTAGGGTTAGGTTTTGGAATGTTAAGGGTTTTCATTGTTTCTCAACAATAAATAGGCCTTCGAGCCTCATTGCAACACAATTCAAAGGCATGTAGCCACCACATCTCGTCTGAGAGATAAGCTACCATCGCCCTAGCTAGTTTATTTCCATTACTGTTTGTAAGCATATTTTAGTATTTTACATTAATGAAATGAAGTATTATTTATGCTACATATCTGTGTTTATGGTTATCTCTGTAATTTGTTGCATTCTTGTTTAAGTCTGGATCAAGAGTGGGGCTACCTGCACCCCTCAAACCCCTGGTGGTGCCCCCCGCTACGCAATCAACGCAACGAATGGGGGGCTTCGTCCCCCTCCTAACCCCCTGGTTAACTACGTGGGCTAGTCTTGGAAAGAGTATAACACAACCCAATAGGGAACAACATGATGGGAGGACCACAAGGATCCTCAAGTCATATGTCATCACCTTGGTCTAATTCAGGGGCATCAAACACCTTGCCTTTTTTGGCAAAGCTTGATATCCCCAACTTGTACAAACTCACAAATGCCTGATCTATCACAACTTACTTTGGCCTCCAATCCCACATAAGATTCTGATAGACATCCCAAAGTTCAAAGGGAAACGAGGGGAGGATCTAGGTAAACACATCACCACCTATCATTTATGGTGTGTTTCTAACTCCATGGTGGATAATGGTATCCAACTATAGCTCTTTCCCCACAACCTTACTGGAAATGCAGCCAAGTGGTACATTCAGTTACCACACATGTCAGTCAATATCTTTGGCACTTTAGCGATGGAATTCTTAAAGCACTTCAATCTACCCATCCGCTATGAAACTAGGATGAAACTCCTCACTTCCCTACATCAGGGAACTGCCATCCACATCTCTGATCACATCCATGAATGGAGACGTAGGTGCTGGCTAGTCAAATCTCCCCTCCCATACTATCTATTAACGGATTGGTTCTGCAAGTCTCTACTCCCTCAAATCGCTAAAGATGTCACCTTAGGTGGTGAGGTCATGAAAGACCAATCCATTCATTGTGCCCAACACTTAGATTTGATATATTCATAGTCTGGCACTTTATATGACATCATTCCCAATGCCCCTCACAACTCCAATGCTTTTGCTACTCAGCAATTCGAGGCACACACCGATGGTATTATTAGTGCTACCTCCGAGGCTGCTGTAAAACAACTCAGTGGTCACCTTTCATAGTTGTCACTTGACTCATCTACCAAACTGACTGCACTTCCTACCACCGTGATAAACTTGTTGGGTTGTGTTATGTTCTTTCCACGACTAGCCCATGTAGTTAACTAGGGGGTTAGGAGGGGGGCGGAGCATCCCCTTCGTTGTGCTGATTACGTGCCAAGAGGAGTCACAGGGAGTTTGACATGATGGTTTTAGGTCCATGGTTTTGTATGCGATGGTTTTCAGTCCATGGCATTGGATGCTTCGGCATGTATAAATATGTATTATAACATTGAAAGGAATATAATGAAAAATCAAGCTAGTAGTCCCAGTTTTGGGATCCAGGGTAAAGCTCTGCGTATATGTGTTTTATGTGTTATGCTCTCGCATTGTTTATTTTTTGTGTTTTAGAATTCGTATGCAGGTAATTTTTGTACGAGGTTAAAACCTACATTTGGTATCGGAGCTATTTTGGCTTCAAGGGGATGCCTTTGTTGCTGAGGGGTTTTGCTTGGGCCTGTGGTAGACCCTGTTTAGTGGGAGATCTACAAGATCAATTCTGGTTGTGAAAGAAGATGGCGAGTAGTGGAAAGATAAAGATCGATAAATTTAGTCAAAGTTTTGAGTTGTGGAAACTCAATATGGAGGATTTGTTGGTGGATAAAGATCAGTGGATCACAGTAGACCTAGGAACTAAACCAAGGGGAGTGTTTGATGAAGAACAGAAGAAGTTAGATTAGAAGACAAAGAGCACAATACGATTGTGTGTCTCAGATTCAGTATTGCTGAATGTATTAGGGGAAGATATGGCTAAGGCTTTGTGGGACAAGTTAGGGACTTTGTACCAATCTAAGTCTTTGGTGAATAAACTATTCCTGCGAAAAAAACTGTATAACCTAAGGATGAAAGATGGAGACTTGGTGACAGAGCATCTGAATGCATTTAATAGTGTGGTAAGTCAGTTAACATCTGTTGATATTAAAATTTCATATGAAGATAAGTGCATCAGTTTGTTGTTTTCTCTAGTATATTCATGGGATAGTCTGGTTATTGCAATAGGTAGCAATGCAACTGCCTTGCAGTTTGATGAAATTGTCTCATCTTTGCTGAGGGAGGAGATGAGATGGAAAAATATGGAGAGATAGAATGGTGATGCCTTTTCTATGTGAGGGCAGTCCTAGAATAGAAAAAAAAAATCATCAAGTGGGAGATTTAAATCTAGAGGGAGATCTAAATCTCCAGGAAAACCTGTAAAAGTGGTGTGCTAGAAATGCGGAAAGGAAGGGCGCTACAAAAGGGACTATAAATCTAAAGCTCCTAACAAAGGAAAGGGATCTGATGATGCTCCTTCTGTAGAGGCAAAAACTGCCTTGGATGAAGGTGGGGATGTGTACTTGGCTTCTTCAAGTACACATGTAGATCATGAAGCATGGTTGATTGACTCAGGTGCATCATTTCACTCCACTCCCCATAGAAAGTGGTTCTGTAAGTATGAGAAATATGATGGTGGTGATATCTTCTTAGGGGATTATAGGAAGGCTGAAATCATTGGTCATGGTAAAGTAAAGTTGAAGTTATAAGGTAGAAGGGTTAGAACATTTCCAAGTGTTCTGCATATTCCTGCATTGGCCAGAAATATTATTTCTATAAGCAAGCTAGATGATGCAGTTGTAAAAATAGTGTTTGAGAAGGATACCGGCAAGATGGTTCGAGAAGCACTGGTAATGATGCAGGGAGTTTGGATTGGAACTCTATACAAGATGCCAGGTAACACTGTTGTTGGTGGGTGTGACAGTTCTGTGGTTCCGGAAAGTGGAGTAGAAAATCTAGTGGTCTTTGGAGAGAATACCATGCTATGGAATCAATGACTTGGACATATTGGAGAGAAGGGCCTTCAAATACTTCATGGTAAAGGTATGGTAGAAGGTATCAGTAATAGCTCTCTAGATTTTGATTTCTGTGAAAATTGTGTATATGGGAAGTAGAATCGGGTGAGTTTCCCCTCTGGTGGTAAGAGGGTGCAACGTATATTAAAGCTTGTGCATAGTGATGTGTTTCGACTTGTGAAGTTTCCATCACTGGGTAAGCCTATGTACTATGTATCATTTATATATGACTTCTCAAGGAATACATGGATATACTTCCTTAAGAATAAATATGAAGTCTTTGACAGGTTTAAAGAATTTAAGGCTCTGGTGGAAAACTAGACAGAGAAGAAGATAAAGGTGCTAAGGACAAATAACGATGGAGAGTTTTGCAGTAAGGATTTTGAAGAATTCTATAAGAAGTGTGGTATAGCATGGTAGAAAACTACTCCATACACACCTCAGCAAAATGGAGTTACAGAAAGAATGAATAAGACATTGATGGAAAGGGCAAGAAGCATGCTCAGTGGTACTGGGTTAGGACAAGAATTTTGCGCAAAGGCGGTGGAGACACCATGTTACCTGGTCAATGGATCACCTTCATCAGCATTGGAGGATAAAACTCCACAAGAGGTATGGACTGGTAAGAAACCCTCTCTTTCACATCTCAGGGTATTTGGATGTGATGCATATGTACATGTTCCAAAGGAGAAACGAACCAAGTTGGATAGTAAATCTAAAAAGTGCATCTTTATTGGGTATAAGGATGGTTTAAAGGGTTGTAAGCTTTGGAACCCAGTAACAAGGAAGATTTTGTACAGTGAAGATGTGGTGTTTAGAGAGGAGAAAGATGTTATTAAACATGAAGTCCAACCAAAGGAACCTGAGAAGATATAGTTTGAGCTTAAGGAGGAAGAATCAGACTCTATAGCAAAGGAGGAGTCAGAAGATGAAGAGCCACAAACTTCGGGTGTGAGAAGATCAGTTCAAGAAAGAAGGCAACCAGAAAGGTATAGTCCATCTACTTTCTGTTCAAATTTTGCTTTATCTATTACTAATGATGATCCTAGAACTGTGAAGGAAGTAGTAGATTCAAAAGATGGAAAACTCTGGAAAGAGGCCATGGTTGATGAAATGGCATCTTTGCACAAAAATGAGGCTTGGGATTTGGTGGAGTTGTAGGTTGGAAGGAAACCCATTGGCAGCAAATGGGTGTTCAAGAAGAAGACAAATGCAAAAGGAAAGGTGGATAAATACAAAACTCAGTTGGTAGCAAAAGGTTTTTCTGAGGTGTCGGGAATTGATTTTGTTTGTATTTTTTCTCTTGTTCCCAAGGTAACTTATATTAGATTACTTTTATATGTTGTTGCTACATTTTATTTTGAGGTAGAACAGATGGATGTGAAGACAACATTTCTGCATGGGGATCTGGAATAGGAAATCTACATGAAGTAACCTGAAGGCTTTGCGGTGAAGGGTAAGAATGAATTGGTATGCAAGTTAAAGAAGTCTTTGTATGGGTTAAAACAGTCACCAAGGATGTGGTATCAGAAATTTGATACATTTATATGGGGACTTGGATTCACTGGAAGGAAAGCAGATCACTGTGTGTATTTTAAATTAATTGGTGACCATGTTATTTATCTGGTCTTGTATGTGGATGATATGTTGCTAGTTGGAAAGGACGAAGAAATTATCCGGGATTTGAAGACCCAGTTGTCCTCCAAATTTGACATGAAATATCTTGGTGCTAAAAGCTATATTTTGGGCATGGAAATTAAAAGAGATCGGGAAAAGAGGAAGCTCTGGTTAAACAGAAGGAAGTATGTTGAGACAATATTGTAGAGCTTTAATTTGCAAGATAGTAAACCAGTGAGAAAGAAGAAGAGGAAGAGGATATGTCCTGTGTTCCATATGCAAGTGCAGTCGCTAGTCTGATGTATGCAATGGTCTATGCTAGACTAGACATTGCACATGCAGTGGGAGTATTGAGCAGGTTTATGTCAAAACCAGGAAAGGAGCATTGGACAGTAGTGAAGTGGGTTTTCAGGTATTTGCGTGGCACTAGTGATTATGGTTTGTGCTACCAAGGAAGACTAGGATTGGACAAAGTGTTGGATATTCGTGGCTTTGTTGATGTAGACTAGGCTGGAGATATGGATCAAAGAAGATCTACAAGTGGGTATGTGTTTAACCTATTTGAAGGTTCAGCTAGTTTGATGAGTAAGAAACAATCTGTAGTGGCACTATCAACTACAGGGGTGGAATACAAGGCAGCCACTCATGCAAGCAAGGAAGCTGTTTGGCTGCAAATATTGTGTTCAAGTATTGGGTTAGTACAGAGAGCTATAAGGATAGACTATGATAGCCAAAGTGTAATTTTCTTGGAAAATAACCATGCTTACCATTCAAACACAAAGAACATTGATGTTTAGTATCACTTTGTGAGGGATATGATAGAAGACAAAAAGGTGTTGCTGGTAAAGGTGGACACTTTGAAGAATACTGCTAATGCATTGACAAAATCTATGAGCTTTGAGAAATTCTCTTGGTGTAGAGAAAAAATGGGCGTTGTAGGGCTGGATAAATGACTAAGCTCTATTTTGGTCCCATGTGGAAAGAAAACAACAAGTGGGAGAAAGTTGGGTTGTGTTATATTCTTTCCACGACTAGCCCACATAGTTAATCGGGGGGTTAGGAGGGGGGAGGAGCATCCCCTTTGTTGTGCCAATTTCATAGTGGGGGGAGTCATAGGGGGTTTGAGGGGTGCAAGTAACCAAAATCTATGGGGTCCAGGGCAACGCCTCGGAAAATTTTGGTTTTCGACCCAATGTTAGGTTGGGCAGACCTACCTATGGTTTTGTGCATGATTTTCACACATGGTTTTGGACGCGATGGTTTTCGGTCCATGGTTTTGTACGTGATGGTTTTCAATCCATGGTATTGGATGCTTCAGCATGTATAAATATGTATTGTAACATTGAAAGGAATATAATGAAAAATAAAGCTGGTATTCCTGGTTTTGGGATCTAGGGGAAAATCTTTGTCTATATGTGTTTTATGTGTTATGCTCTCACATTGTTTATTTTCTATGTTTTAGAATTCGTATGCAGGTAATTTATATACGAGGTTAAAACCTACAAAACTTTGTGCAGTCTACAAAAAACCCCACGGTATGAAGAAGAAGAATAAGAAAAAGACCACTCCTTCTGAAGAGCAATCAACCAAGCAATACATCCCAAAGCAGAAGGTTGTTGCACCCTTTGACGACAGAAAGGACAAACCTGCCAAATTCCCTTGCAAAATCTATGCAGAAGAACACATTACATATCATTGTTCCTATCTCCAGGAATATATATACTTCATTGCTAAAAAGGACACTGGTAGGACCCCTGCGATCCTAAACAATCCTTTCTCTACTCAGCAGTAGCAACACCTTATTGGAAACCAATCCCAACCCCCACAAGGGGGCAATGACAGTTCGCATCATCCTTGAGCTAGTGAAGGACCATCTACCATTTACACCTTTGAAATGGTAGATCTTCAAACCAGAGCCAAAACTTATGGAGCTCCTGTCACTAATGCATAAGAAGCCTCGTCGAATCAAAACCCACTGCTGCCTAACGATCTTCATATAGAAAGGTTGGTTGTTGATCTTGTGATTCACAACCCAAAAGGGACACTTTGTCACACAACACATAATACATCTGCACGTGGTGCCCAGAACTATAGTATTGTAGAAGAGTTGGCACAATCACCATCAGCTATGTTGGTGCTTGAGGTATTACAAACCTTTCCAACACAAAGGAAAGATATTCTTTCGGAAATTGGTGGGGTCGACCCTTAGGATTCCATGCTTGCAAATTTTGACATGGACAAATGTAAACCTCTCCTTTCACAGCAGCTTGCATTTCAGGTACAAATATTTTTGAAAGGGTGAGGAGCACATAGAACTGTCATTGACAAAGGTGCTTCAACATGCTTCATGTTGGCTTCATGATAGCTCACTTTGGGTTCTCCAACCCTACCCTCCCTGTTGAATTCCATTAAAGCTTTAGACAACCACACTTTCATACCAAATGGTTACCTAGCTAGCTACCCCATCACTTTGAGTGGGAAAATTGTAGCATGGACATCAAAGTCATAGATAGAAATCTTGACTATAATCTATTGTTGGGTTAGAGTTGGAATTATGCCATGACTGCCATTGCGTCTACTATTTTTCGCATCATCTTATTCCCATTGGATGGAAAGATAGTCACAATGGACTAGTTGTCCTTTTGCAGCCCTGATTATACCCAATTACCTAGTGGCTCTATACTCTTAGTGGGTGGTGTACCTAACTCTTATGTTAGTATCGGTACCGGTCTATTGAAGGGCTCTTCCCTGATGGGTTCTTTCGCCCTTCTGCTGCCTATAGTTCCATGGACAATCTCTATGGTTTCATCCATTCCTCACGAACTGACCGGTCCTTGGATCCTCCCACCCTCTTTAGACATTGACACTTATGGAGAACAAATTTCATTGTCGCCATCTGAATTGTCCTACCAAGCCATTCAATCTACATCTGAACCTTCGGTCACTTTGGTCACGGCCAATGGTACCACCTCCCCTCCCATAGTTGCTCCTTCTTTTGATCTCGTAAATCAAGTCCTACCTTTAGAAGAAGCTATTAGAGAGATCATGTGTTTATAAGAGCGACCTTGAGAGGACTCTCACCACTGTGTTTCGATATCTGATTCAGACACGATGCCTCTTCAAATTTTGTCATTTAATGCACCTAAAATCATTTCCTCACTTTATATGACTATCCAAACTTTGAATTTAGAGGGGAAAATGGGAAATATTTCACTCCGGAGGAAATTGCAAGCTTCACCTGCCTTTTTAAGGAATTTTGTGATATATTTGCTTGGTCTTACGAAGAAATGTCCAACATAGATCTGCCTATTCTCGAGCATGAGATCAAGATATATGACAATGCCAAGCCTATCTTCCAAAGGCTTCGACCAGTCCATCCCCACAAAATTGCGGCCATCAAGACTGAGGTGGAAAAATTGTTATGTGTTGGTTTCTTCTACCTAGTTCCCTTAACGGAATGGGTTTCCAATCTGGTTCCTATTGATAAGAAACAAGGGACCATCCGTGTATGTGTCGACTATTAGGACTTGAACGCCATGTGTCCAAAGGGTAATTCACCAACACTGTTCATAGACCAAATCATTGACAATTGTGCTAGTTGTGAATCCTTCTCATTCATGGATGGTTTCTCGGGTTACAACCAGATTTCCATAAAACTAGTAAACCAGCATAAAACAACCTTAATTTTCCCTTGGGGAATCTTTTCCTATCAAAAACTCCCATTCGGTTTAAAGAATGTTGGAGTAATATTTTAAAGGGCCATGGACTAAGCATTTCATGATATTAGACATATCGTTCAAGCTTACTTTGATGAACTTCCAACCCATTCCAAGAAGCGAGCTCAACACCTAGATCATTTATGAGTGATTTTTCCTAGGTGTCGATTCTATAACATACGTCTAAATCCACATAAATGTGTTTTCTTGGTTGATTTTGGATACTTACTTGGTTTCATTATGTCCAAGTACAGGATTAGGGTTGATCCCGATAAGGTAAAGGAAATTACTCAATTTCCCAAACCACAATCTATTTTGAAGCTCTAACGTTTGCAGGGGAAGGCAAACTTCTTATGATAGTTCATCATAAATTATGCTGAGTTGACAAAAGGCTTTATGTTCCTACTTACGAATGGAGTGTCGTACTTGTGGGATGTTCAAGCTCAAAAATCATTTGATGCCTTGAAAAATGTTCTCATATTACCCCCACTACTCAGTGCTCCCAACCATGGGCGTGAATTTCTCCTCTATCTCGCAGCCTCACCATCCTCTCTAGCAATGGTCTTGGTTCAAACTCACAATGACATAAGTTAGCGTGTGATATATTAAATGTCTAAAGGCATGGATGGGTCCGAACTCAAATATTTGCATGTAGAAAAGTTGTCCTTGGTAGTTGTCTTTGCTGTCAACTGCTTCTGACATTACATACTGCTACGATAGACTACTGTCATCGCTTTGGAGAATCCCATGAGACAAATTTTGTCTCCTCAAGTCATTGGAGGGAAATACTCCAAATAGATAATGATCCTCCAACAATTTGATTTGGATTTCACTGCTGCCAAGGTGAAAAATTACTTAGTCTTCACCGAACTTTTATTGGATCTTCCCATTGTCAATTCCAATGAGATAACCTGTAGAGTTTGAAGATTGTCCTACCATGACATCCTTTTTGCTTAGAGATCCTCTCTTTGTCATATATATTTACTGCTTAAATAAATCCATACCTACTAGGTTTAGAAGAAGGTATGCATTAATATGTTTTCTTGTTCATATTCAATTGTATACCCTATTGTTTTAATTAAAGAAATAATTGGCTACTAAATCAGTCTCTTTCCACAGCTAGTCTAGGATTTCATAGTTTTCTTCATTGTTCGAAAAGTTTCAGAGCTCCAGGTTAGCAATGAAAGGTGTGGATGGATAGAGGATGACTCCCTCATGGATACCTTCCTATCCACTCAAAACTATTTATCAAAAGAAGCACAGGATATCGTGGTCAAACTCCAAGTCAACTGTTGGATTAATGTAGAACAGAACCCAAGATCAACTAAAACCTTATCATTTTTCTTTTGGAATAACAAAACAACAGTTTAACGATATAAGTTTAGATAGGGTTATGAGATATTAGGCTTAAAATCTTCACATAGTTATGCCAAGAGACCTATTATAAAGCTAATGGCTGCACTATTATTTGGGTGTGCGCCGAATGATATTTTTATGAACAGTTTGTGAATTTTGTGTGAATGAAATTGGTTTTTGTGTACAAGGGTTGTGTTGATTTGAAGCTCTGAACTACTATGTGGAGGGCCCCTACAAATAGTGGCATTTTTTAATCAAATATAATCTGATTTCCTTTAATTCTTCAATTGCTCTATTTTGTGTGACAAAGTTGCATAATGATCTCGCCAGTGAATAGTTATCTGCATAAGAATTTTAATTTCCTTTATACCCAGTTTAGACTGTTATCTAATTTTCTTTATACTTGGTACTACACAGTTCTTTCCTTTTCTTATTATCCAGCATAATTTAAGTGTGTTCAATTCACAATATAGTTGTTACTTGGGTTACTTTGTTTGAACAGAAATTGAACAAGCGAGAGGACCTCTTCTAAAACAATTGAGCTCAATGGTATTCCTTCAAAGATGATAAAATAGGTTTCTTTTTGCACTTAGAGAATTAGGAGCTGCAGCATAGAGATTTAAGGTCAAAAATCCCAAACAATCTAACATAAGAAAAATCACTCTCACATCATCTACGAACTAATTGGATAGAGATTAATTCCTAGGAAATTTAATCAACATCCCTAAGAATTAAAACACTAATACAATTGACAAACACTACCCTCATATTGAGTTTAGATGTTACAAATACATAACGACCTAATGAATAACTTCTAAGCACATATTGCGTACCCATACTTCATCAGTCTACGCACCTTGGCTCACAATTTATTATTGCCAATTCAAGGACATTGAATTGACCAAACATTTTGGCGTCATTGCCAGGGAAGTATGATTAGAAGTAAAAAAAAGAAAACCATCATTAATTTAAAACATGACATGCGTAGGGATAGAGACTCTAGGGGTATATTTGTAGGACGATGAAGAAGTTTAATTCCCACAAATCCACTCACTCCACCATGATTTCGAGATTCCACACCACCTACTCAAACCCGAATTCCATTTAGATTTCAACAAAGAATTCCTGAAGTATCAAGATCAGAAATTCAATCCAGAACTTCACCTACTTCTTCTACTAAAGCTGCAATTGAAAATTATCCTACATCCACAACCATAGGAGTAGTCTTTGTGTCCCCCACTGGCGAACAAATTGTGGGAGAAGAATTAGAAATTCCTAGTGAAGAAGAGGAATTGGAGGCTTATTCTGAACAATCATTCATAGAGGAACCAGAAAGATTAGAAGAACAATATCTTAGCTCTGAAGAATCTATCATGGTTGAGGAAAGGGAAGGAGAAGTACATAATGTCCATGGCAAGGAAAATAGGATTGGAGGTAGAGGAAGAGAAAGAGGTAGAGTTAGAGGAGGGGGTAAAGGCATAGGAAATCAAGATCCTTCAGGATTCCTTATTCTTCATGAAGATATAACCCTCACAATGAAAAATATATCACCCTAGATTCTTCCTAATTTTCATGGTAAAAGAAATGAAGATCTGGAGACATTTCTCTTTGAATTTGAAGTATTATGCAGATCATATGACTATGTGCATGATGCTCAAAAGATGAAATGGTTCCCCACCACATTAAAAGACTCAACATTAAAATTGTTCATGAGTCTAGGAGTGCATTCCATTACAACATGGGCACAAACAAAAGAGGATTTATTAGGAAAGTATAGAGATTATTGTATGCCTAGTAACCTTAAAGATGAATTCTTCAAAATGAAACAAAAAGAAGATGAGAATCTTGAAGATTTGGTAGAAAGGTTTGTTTATAATGTTAAAAGAGAAAATATGGATAATTTGGATGAAGAAACCTTAAAATCTCTTTTACTCAGAGTCGTTAAAGATGAATGGATCGATCTCCTTAACCTAACTAGAAAAGGAGATATTTCCCAACTACCATTTGCATATATTTGTGATTTATGTGTACATATCTCGAGGGGCAAGGCAAGAGTTGGAAAGAGTCCTAGGGACCCTCTCTTATCAAGAATAAACAAGTTTGCAGCTGGGACAGTTAGTAGGGAAAAAATAGGAAATCTGCTTGACACCTTTAAAATAGATATTTTAGGGAGCCTAAGTGAACAAATAGACACCCTTAAAATACAAAACAAGCAAAATTCCGAAAATGTTGCATTATCCATATTTTGTCCCAAATGTCGGAAAAAACATGCTCTAAGAGAGTGTCCCTTAAACTCAAAATCCATAGAAACATGTGTCATGTGTGCAGATAATCACGATACAAAGGAATGTCCATCCTTACTAGGTCTTAAGGGTGTATTCAATGAGGAGGGAATCTCAAAACCAGTATACCCTCTCTACTTTATAGCCAAAAGAACATGGAAAAACTCCCAACCAGATCAATCGCAAGGATTTAGACCACAATAATTTGCCCAATCTTCACAAAATAATTGGAATTTAGCCTAGCAGCCTTGGGCTCTGCCAAAATCACAACCTTGTAATCAAGGATGGAAAATTACTTATGGAGGCTATGCTCATCAACAATACTTGTCGTCCTACATTCCACCACAATTCTTAACCCCATCTAATGAAATTCCTCAAACTAATCAATTGCCACAAGTCCCAGTTCAGAATCAGAACCCACAAATTTCCCTACCATTTCCACAAAAATCAAATCAAATACTCACTCAACCACTTCCAAATCCTAATAATAAGATACCAGAACAACCAGTATACAACATAGAGGGTCAGAATCCTGAAACTTATGAGATAACCCCGTTAGACCTAAATAATGTCCAATTAAGGTCTGGAAGAGTATTACCAAAAAACCCTCCTGTTGTCATTCAAATAAAAAATCCGATCTTCAAAAACATAAGAATCAATCAGAAGAAGGGGAGACTTCTCTCCCTCATGTTAGTGTCGGTCTTGAAAGCCCTCCATCAGTGATCAAAAAGCTCTTTGCATTTGCATTAGTAGGTGTCTCATCAGTGTCAAATTTTGCATCCCGTTAGGCATGCCATAAACCTGATGGAGGAGTTGGTTTTTATGCCCCTCTTGGCTTTGCTGGATCAGGTCATATCAGTTATTACAGTTTTTCAAGCTTGTCTTGATGTGTCTTATTGTCAAATTCCTAGGTCTAGGGTTTTGGTCATTTGTCTCTGCAAGGTCATGTCTCTGAAAATCCATGAGTACTCAGCAAGCCAGAGGGAGGTTAGTTAACATGTTTCTTCGATATTTTTATCTTGTACAGACAATTTTTACCTTGGATTTAAAAACTCTGTTTTTAAAGCCCAAGGTCATTTTCTCAGTTTTGTAAATAAATGATGAAATTTCAAATTTTTCAAAAAGACAAACTGCAACCCTAGTCCCCTTGCCAAGGTCCTTCAGATGATCTACCTGCAAAAAGAATCAAGTCAGAGCACTCAAAAAGTCAAATTCAGGATAAAGGAAACCAAAATCAGTATTTTTAAAAAAAAAGTGTCAAAGAAACCTTATAAAGTGGGTTTATGGATGAAATTTTTTCAAATGAAGTTTATAAAAGAATATGTGCCCTCCTTTTACTCTCATTGTGCATTTGAAAGCTTGCAAGAGAGAGTTTGAGAGAGTGATAGGCGAAAGGAGCAGAATTGCAGCGATTTCGGGTAGCAGAGCAATGCGAGACCCGTTGAGAGGCCTGCGAGACCCGTTGAGCAATGTGAGACCCGTTGAGTGCCCCTCCACAGTGAAAAAATATAACTGGCGAGACCCGTTGGGCGGTGCGAGACCCGTTGAGTGGCCTGCGAGACCTGTTGTGCTGTCTTGC
This sequence comes from Pinus taeda, assembly GCA_000404065.3. NCBI lineage: Eukaryota > Viridiplantae > Streptophyta > Pinopsida > Pinales > Pinaceae > Pinus > Pinus taeda. The sequence goes on along the minus strand of APFE031143498.1, from coordinate 3,513 downwards.
TAAAAACTTCAAAACAATTGCCCAATCTTCCTCCAAGTCATCGAATTTGTTTGAGGTAGGCTCTTTACACATCATTTTTGTGGTTGGTGATGGATGTAAGCTCTCATGCTATGATTTTAACCTCAAATCTTGCAAATGAATAGACTTATATGGCTCCAATATTAATGAGCAAACTGTGCTAGGGTTTATGGTGTTTCATGTTGTTTTTTCCTTTAATTGGTCTCCTGCCCTTCCCTTTTGCCCACACTCATATGTACATTTCTTTCCCCATCATCACTTTATAAATGAAATACAAATCCCCTTCCCATCCCTAAAACACAAAAATGAAAACCCTAATTCCCCTCTACCATATGCATGTGTAAATAACAAAAATGTTGGTAAATTGTCAGCATGTTTTGTGCATGATTTCCCTATTTCCCTATTAAATATGTACATATGTTCCCATGTTCATTTCCATGCATGTTTTTCATATGCAATAATCTTTGCAAATGATTTCCCTTTTACAAATATGTGTCCCTATAAGCATGATCATTTGCTAAATCTCCCTTGAAATTCCCTGATTATTTTCATATTTTTCCCATTCCTTGTTAAGAAATTCCCTCCCCTAACATTCCCCTCATGTTTTTCCCCTTGAAACAGCATAAAGTTCAACATTTTTGCAGGCAGAAACAACAGTTCCATTTGTCTTTCATTTTGTCCACTTTGCTCCAATAACCATGTCAGAAGCCGAGCCTTATGAGCAAAGTGATGACCATTCATCATCTACAGAGGAGAGGAGGCCTCGTAAGGGTGGACATCATAAGCGAGAGGAGCCCACCTCTCTGGAAGAATTACAGGCCTGCCCCATGGCAGTGAGTTGTTTTCAGTATATGTCTTGTTATGATTTTTGTGTGAGAATTTCTCAGATTCAGCATCATAGAGAGTTGGCCCGCTTGTTTGTCTTGCACCTTCGTGATGGACATGTCACTCTGGCAGGGGTGAACTTCACATTGACTCCTGAGGTGATCTCATAGGCTACAGGGATACCAAATGTGGGTGAGGTGTGGCCTAAGCGCAAATTGCTAGATTTTGTTCATTTTGAGCCATATGTCCAGCCATGATCTGTGGAATTTTTGACAGGTGTTTTTCCATTCAGATTCTCCGGAGTGAGTATGCTCCCATCATGAGGCTTATTATGCGTTATTTTACTTGTGAGGGCAGATTTACACAGGTGTACTCCTATCATATTCGCCTTTTGATGCATTTCACCTGAGTGAGGATGATGAACATCCCGATTTTCTTATTTCAGAACATTCGGAGGATGGTGCCCAAGTTGCAGAAGAAGACCCCAGCTCAGCAGTACAGGAGCCTATACCATTATGGTTTGATTCAGCTTATAGTCTCATATCAGTTGACTCAGCAGGGCATTTCATGGGAGGAGTTCATCTCCCGTGATTTTTTCACAGTGCCACATCAGCCACATTAGGAGGTCATTCATGAGGTGGGAGGACCATCTTAGCAGCCTGATGCTCCCATCACCCGACATGTTAGTTCCACTCCTTTGGTTACTTATCAGAGAGGCCCAAGGGCCTTATTTGCAGCAGCCAGGTGAGTGTTATCTCCACAGCAGGTGGAAGGGGTCTCGCCTTCATCGTTATCACAGCGAGTGTTATCTCCACGTCAGGTGGAAGGGGCCTCGCTTTCTTCACCAGCACAGGTACTAGAGAGGGGCAAGCAGCCCATGATCGAGGAGAGATTGTCAGGCGATCCGGTTATTGATCTTGACGCCGGTTCTCCTAGCATAGAGCTCAAGGATATCATCCGAGAGCAAAGCACCGAGATTTAGTCACTGCAAACGAAATTATTGATGGAAAAATGGATTATTAATTATTTAGAGAAGCGAAACAAACAACTGGAGGATGAGCACAAGTTATATGAGCTGCAAAAGATTTGTGAAGACCGGGAATTGGCTCGCAAGAGACCTGGTGATTTGATACCCATAGATCGAGAATCTATGCTTATTTGGGATAATGCTCATTTGAAAAGGATGTTAGCTAAGGCCAATCAAAATAACGAGCTGCTGAGAAACATGAAGACTCATTATTGGGCAAGGATGCATCTATGCAAGGCCAGAATGAAAATGTTCCAAAGAAGGTGGTCTGAGGCTCTTAGGCGGAAGAAAAGGGCCAATCCACTCCGTATATTGGCGGAGGCATCCCTCAAAGATCATGGCACTCACTAGCATCAGCTATAGCACAAATCCCAAAAAAAATTGAGAATTTTGGGTAATTTTGGAATTTTTTGGAAATTTACAGGTTTTGGCTTCTCAACGGGTCTCACCCCCAGTGAGACCCTTTGTCATCGTAGCTCCGTTTGGAAAAAACTCAGCATTTTTGGATTTGGCATCAAAAGTTACACTTGCTCATCCATTAGTAAGAAATTTCATCAAGTTCTGGGCCTCCAAAAGGTCAAAATACATGCAAAATTTGACTTTCTGCCCCTTTTTTGAGTTGCAGAAACCAGTCTTGGGAGAATTAATTTTTGATAGGGAAAATGACCTCCAAATTCCAACATTCTAATTGGTTTGGAAAGTAGACTCGCAGACCTTTCCAACGAGCTATCCTGCACTGAATTCTGATACCGGGAAGGCCTCCAAACAGAGCTGCAAAAGTGTGATACCCGTTGAGAAAAGGTGTGCGACCCGTTGAGGAAATTTTGCCAGATTTGACCAGTTCAGCCCAGAAAACGCAGTTTGGCTCCAGTTTGACCTTTTGGGGTGAAAGATGATTATCTTTGATGTAATTATGGCAACTCTAAGACACTTTTACTCTTGTTTAACACTTCTAGAAGATTCATTCATGTAAAGGGTAAAAATTGAATGTATGAACTGGTTTCCAAGTTTATAGAAGCAAGTTGTTTTGATTGCCTAGATTTTAGTGCTAAGTTTAGAAGTGGTTGAAACAGCTCCTAGAAGGATGAGCTCGACCCCTAGAGGCAAGGGAATAGGTTGGCTTGCCTATATTATGTAATTTCTTAATCATTTTCAGGGGTTGGAAGGTTGGACTCTTGAGGGAGAAGCTATCATTGTATTATTTCACTGTATCTCTGCAATTTTTGGCTAAGGAAGACTAGGGTTTTGCAGTCCTCTTTGGGATTCTTGTGGACTCATGTGTTGATGGTGTGTTTCTCAATGTTCTTGTAAGCTTTGTTATGTGATTCATTTCCTTTCTTTACTTCTGCACATTAAACAAATGAAGTGTTAAAGTAAGAATTCATGCTTGCCATGCTCTACTTTTAAGTTTGCTTAATTTCAATGTTTTCTACTGTCTAAAGAGAATTCAAATTATTGTTTGCTCTCCTTAACTCCTCACCTGTCATTCCTAATCATCCACCTCAATCAAAGGCATCAATATTGTCTCCTACCTCGCCCCAAAGGACCCCCTGCAGAAACTGTGTCAAATCCCCGCACCCAAAATTGCCACTTCCTCAATTTGCCACCAAAAACCTAAAAATTTCAAAATCAATCCTTCTAAT
>APFE031143492.1:70563-96874 GCA_000404065.3 Pinus taeda | reverse complement strand
CCCCTGTGCCCCCCCCCCCCCTGCTACACAATCGACGCAACGAAGGGGGGGCTCCGCCCCCCCCTAACCCACTGGTTAACTACGTGGGCTAGTTGTGGAAAGAATATAACACAACCCAACACATGGTGGAAAAATTAATAGCTTTTTCCTCCCTCATGGGGTAGAGCTAGAAATATGTGTCTAGCATTTGCATCGATGCTCTAGCCGAACTCTTGGATAATCCATCAAAGTTGGAGATGGTTATCCTCCTCATTGTCCTCTACACATCCTGGTTCTGCTAACCTACCCAGTGTGATGACCTAGTTACACCTCTATGCTTCTTCTTTAGGTGACAAAACTCCCCAAAGTACATAGCCATTTTGATCCTTTGGTCCAATTCATCATACTTGTCAATCTCATCTAAAAATGATCTCAACAAGATTGCGAAGGAATTTGGCTCTCTTGTAGAGTCCATCAATTAGTTGTCACATGGTGGGATGGATAGAAGGCCCAATCATGTATGGGGTCTTTGGATTGTTTGTGTGTGCATCTTCCTCACTCCCCTAACCAGTTTGGGATCCACACTCACAATTTTTTTCCTTCCTAACCTGAAGCTACAACTACACACTAGCCAATTGTGCTAGCATATCCATCATGAATTTTTGTTTTCTGACCAACTCTATAATTGGCGGTTCCTTTCCTCCCTATTGAGGCTACTATTTGTTCTCCATATTCTCTTCATCCCAATCCTCACACCCTCTAGTGTGCCCTAATTCAATGTCTGAAAAAGGATTAGGCCTTCAGCCTCTACCATGCCCTCTTTTAGCTCATCCCCTACGTTTGTGAAATACAACACCCCCAAACCAAGGTGGCATCACCATTCCTTGCATCCATAGCTAGCCAAGAACATGCTCTGATAACATTGTAATATTTCTAATGGGAAATTATTAGTGAATAACACAACTATGAACTAGGAACAATAATACAAAATTAAATCCCAAGCACATAAATCATAACGACAATAAAATAGGGCAAAAAAATTGAGGCATTTTAGTAATTATGGGAATTTGAGTACATTGAAATGTAAGGACTCTGGACACCACGTATCTCCACAATGGTATGATATTGTCCACTTTGGGCCTAAGCCCTCATGGATTTGCTTTTGGACTTACCCCAAAAGGCCTCATACCAATGGAGATATTTGTCCATCCTTATATACCCATGATCCTCCCCACTTCTAGTCAAGGTGGGACTTTGGTCGTATACCCAACAATCCTCCCCTCGAACAAAGGACCATTGAGCCTCCCCTCAAATGATTATCCATCCGTCCACTCTCTACCAACCAGGATTCTCCGCTCCAATGCGTTGGAAGCACATGCCTTACATTGAGCACCACCTGCCTCGAGAGCTTGCTCTATCCCAGGTCAACTCCTCTTCACCGTGTTGGGACCAAGACACATCCATGAAGAATCTGGAGCACACTACCTGTCTAACTGAGCTCATCCATGGATCCCATCATGATATTACCGGGGCCCACCACCTTCGTTCGACATTCCGAGGATTCATCCACTTGGCTAACTTTGGGGCATGGCTCTGATACCACTTGTAAGGACTCTAGACACCACATATCTCCACAATGGTATGATATTGTCCACTTTGAGCCTAAGCCCTCATGGATTTGCTTTTGGACCAATGGAGATATTTTTCCATCCTTATATACCCATGATCCTCCCCACTTCTAGTCAAGGTGGGACTTTGGTCGTATACCCAACATGAAATGGGTAAGAACAATGGAACTTGAGATTTCTAAGAAAGTTGTGCAAAACCCACGTGGAATATTTTTGACCCAAATGCTAAAATGGCTCCAAATTGGGAATGGACATTTCCCCTAAATTTTGTTGTTGAATGTCAAATGAAACTAAATATTATGCCCCATACACTATGATGAGGCTCATCAATAGGTATATATAAGGGTCCTAATTCCATCCTCCAACTTTAAATTATCTCTTTCTCACATTTATTTACAATTTTTGTTATATTATGCTTAGTTAGAGGGGGGGAAGATGTGTTGCTATGTCATGTGGCCTAATATCCTTTAAATGAAGGAATTGGAGCAACTTTGAGATAATTTCAATGCAGGAGCTTGAAGTAGACAGTAGGGACAGATTCTAGGAGCTTTTCCACCTCCTTAACTTCTTCAATCAACCAAGATTACCACTTTATCTCTCGTCAACTTGAAGTCATTGGCATCCAAGCAAGATGAGGTGATTGGTAGCCAAGCTAGTGCAATTCAAAGAAGATCTAGATCCCCCTTTCTTGAGTTTTGGGAAATAAAATCTATATTTTCTAGGGAGTTATTGGTAGCTACCCTTTTGTATAAAAAAACATGCTAAAGAGCTCATTAGCATTTGAACTTTGTTTTTAGCTGAGAAGTTATTTAGCTCAAGCACTTGTTACTTCTATTTTTACTTTCTATGTGATGTATTTGACATTTCTACAATGACAATGAGAAGTTTCTTATTGATCCATCACTGGGTTAGTTTCAAAGGGATGAAGCTCTTGGGTTTGGGTCCAACCCTAGTAGCTTAGGTCCCTCTTGTGTATTGGTATTCCTTTTTATCTTAGAATGTTTGTTAGTTTGCTTCATTTTATTCAAATATAATTCCTCCAAAATCCTATGACTATTACCTCTATCTCATCTCTCTTGTGGGAACCTAGCTAGATGAATCTACAATCATAGCCCAAAAACACTATGTTCATGATTTCTTGGAATAAATCTACATTAGTTATCTTGCTTTACATATGTTTGATGTAGCTTAGAAGTTGATTCATTGCATAGATCAAATTTTTTGGCATAAGTTAGATAGTTTTTAAATTCAAGTCACCTTTTCCACCATTGGTTATGATATTTTGTGAATGATAAGAGAGCATGTGCATGTGATGTTGTAGGATTGTTGAATCTTTAGAAAATATTCCTTTTCATCATCTCCATCCAAGACTTCTCCACCCTCTTTTGATGAATCTCAAATATTGTTCTTGAGCTTTGTGTCTTAGGTCACTGTGAGCAGCCCTCTTAGTCCAAAATTGGCCTTCCTGAAGTGCTGAGATTGGATAGGGGTGTTGGTCAGCTTTCATTGTTTAGTCTCTATACTACTAGCATAACCCCTTATTGTTATTAGTGCAACCTCCTTATTATATTTTTGTGCACATGTAGTCCCCATATTATTATTATTGTGCCCCATAGAAGCCCACTATTGTTATTATTATGCCCTTACATTATTATTGTTATGTCGGCTCTGATTATATTATGACCCCTTAGACTCCTATATATAGAAAGGAGCTCTTTTCATTTGTATCATCCAAGAATTGTTCATTTATGAATGTAAAGGAGGTTTCTCCATCGAAGAGGCTGATTTATAAACTGTTGATCTATCTTTCTATTTTTTTTGAGCTGGTTTCATAATATTATTTATTAGAGCTTTGGATTCTAGGGTTTCGCTGCTCCAAATAGGTCATCATAGAATTTTCGCTATAATTTTTTTCTATGATGTCTCAGAAGCTAAAAAAAATAAATTATTTGAGCCGAAGTTTCACTGAAACTCAGGTATGAATTTCAGATCTTGTTTTGCTATATTTTTGGAGTTATGATCTGCGGAAGTTAGGGTTTTTAGAAGCTTCGTAATTCCATCTCAAACAAGTCATCGTGGAATTTTCGCTCTAACTTTTGTCTACAAAATTTTAGATTCTGAAATTAAAACCCATTTGAGCCAAAATCTTGTTGAACCTCGTGCCCAAATTGCAGATCTTGTTTCGCTATATTTTTAGAGATATCATCTAAGACATTTAGGGTTTTTGCAAGATCCCAAATTACACCACAAATAGGTGACCTTGGGAAAATCATCATAACTATCTCTCTAAGCATCTAATTCAAATCTCATAAAAAGTGACAGATATCAGACAGACTGTAGTTTGTTGAATATCATTTTCAGAACCTAACGGCGAACTAGTGACATGTGGCATGTCGTAGAAGTGCGTTGTACTAAACCAGTCTATAATTAGGTCATCACGAGAGATTTGACATAACTCTTTCTTCGGGAATCCAATTGCGATCATACTTTTGGGGTTAGAAAGAGGACTTAGAGCAAGATCACATATCGAAATATCAAAACTTAAAGATTCAAAATTATAGAGTTACAGCCGTTTCAAGATAGAGCTCCTAAAACCAAGAAAACATGATATGAGGAAGTTTGATGGCAAGGATATGGTAAATTGGATAGTACAGATGGAGCAATATTTTGATCTACATGAGGTGAAACTATTACAAAATGTAGATATTGCATATTTATATTTAGAGCTGAATCAATTTTTATGGTATGAAGGGCTTTGTTCTCATAAGCCACTTTCACGTGGTTAATTTTCACGGAGGAAATGATAGCACATTATGATGATACAAAGAGAAACACCTTCTTTAGCCAATTGATAAATCTCAAACAAAAGGGTTCAATGGAAAAGCATATTGAGGACTTTCAAAAATTGAATATAAGGGTAAATGATATTCCATAGAAGCAAAGGATTGATGTCATCACAGGGACTCTAAAGGATAACATTTTACATGAGGTTCATCTTTGGGAACTTGATTCATTGGAGAAGGCATTCAGGTTGGCAAGAAAAATTGAAAACAGAATTATGGAAACAAGGAATCCCACCACTCACAACTATAAATACAGAAGTGTTTTTTCTTCTAGTCTTCCACAACATACAAGGTTTACACCACAACAATTGAAATAAAACAGAGAAAAAAGGCTTTGTTACATTTGTGATAGAAAATACACTAAAGGTCATAAGTGTGTTGAGAAGAAATTATTTTACATAGATTGTGAAGAGGAGGAAGAAAAGGATCAAGAAACATCAAAATAAGAGGATATACACCAGGAATCAACCCTAGAGAAAGAAGAAATGAATCCGACCATATCTTGTAAAGCATTAACAAGAATTACCACTCCTCAAACTCTCAATATAGAAGGACATATCAAGAAGAAAAAGGTCCAAGGAGTGAAAGATCACATCAAGAAAGAAGAAATGAATCTGATCATATATTGTAATGCATTGGCCAGAATTACTACTCCTCAAACTATTAAGTTGGAAAGACATATCAAGAAGAAAAAGGTAATAGTGTTGATTGATTTGGGCAGTACCCATAATTTTATTCATTGTAATATAGCCAAGGAATTGAATTGCTTCATATATCCAACACCAAAGTGTCAAGTGATGGTTGCAAGTGGAGGAACCATAAATTGCTTTGGAAAGTGCCATAATATCAAGCTATCCATGGGGGAATATGTATTTAATAGCCCAATGCTTTCAATTCCATTGGATGGTGTTGATGTTGTACTAGGAGTCCAATGGCTACAATCCTTGGGTATAATATCTTTTAATTTTCAAGAACTTTTCATGAATTTTCCTCAGAAGGAAAGGAAGTTGAATTAAGGGGTATCATAGGGAAACATAGAAAGATAATCAGCTCTAACCGAATGACAAAGCTTCTAAATAAAGAATAATGATGTGTAATTGCACAATTATGTTTGCTAGAGGTTCCCACATCGAAATCATCTATTTCTCTAGATCTCCAAAAAGTCTTGGACAATCATTCCAAGGTATTTGAGGCTCCCCAATTCCTCCAACCTATTCGTGATCATGATCATTCTATTCATTTGATTCCAGGAATGGTTCCTCCAAACATCACGCCTTACAGATATCCCTATGCCCAAAAGAGTGAAATTGAATGTATGGTTGCAGAAATGCTAGAGGATGGTATAACTCAACCTAGTCAAAGTTCTTTCTCTGCTCCAATATTATTGATGCACAAGAAGGATGTGTCATCGAACATGTGTCCAAATGATAAAGAGCTCAACAAACTCACTATTAAAGATAAATTTCCCATTCCTGTCATTGATGAATTATTGAATGAATTTCATGGATTAATTTACTTCACCAAGTTGGATCTTCATTCAGGATATCATCAAATAAGAATGAAGACTGAAGACATTTCGAAAACAACATTATTGAAGAAGGATTCATTTTCATGGACATTAGAAGCAACGAAGGCCTTTGAACATCTTCAAGAGGCAATGTGCCAAGCACCGGTCTTAGCTATGCCAAACTTCACAAAAACCTTTATTCTGGAATATGATGCATCAAGAAATGGAATTGGTGATGTTTTAACGCAAGAAGAAAGACCCATTTATTTCAAAAGTCGTCTAATCAATGGAAATTATTTACAAAAAGATATTTATGAGAAGGAAATGTTGGCAAGACTACATGCACTTAAGAAATGGCGACCTTACATAATGAGAAGATCCCAGTTCAAACAACATTGCCAAAACTTGACGAGGAAGGAAAAGTCATATTGGAAACTGGAGTAGTCACAGAAACAACAACCATACAGCTATGAAATCAATCAATTTCAGAGGATCTCATCAAGTGGAAGAACTTACCCACTGAAGATTCCACATGGGAGGACAAGAATTTTATACATAAGCATCAAGAACTACTCAAGCATTGAGGACAAGACTTTTTGAAGGAGAGGGGCATGTTAGGTCCCTATAATTCTAGTGTAACCCCTTATTTTTATTAGTGTAACCCCCTTATTATATTGTTGTGCCCATGTAGTCCCTATATTGTTATTATTGTGCCCCATGAAAGCCCACTATTGTTATTATTGTGGCCTTAGATTATTATTATTATGTCGACACTGATTATATTATCACCCCTTAGACTCCTATATATAGAAAGGAGGTATTTTCATTTGTATCATCTGAGAATTGTTCATTTGTGTAATGTAAAGGAGGTTTCCCCCTCAAAGAGGCTGATTTATAAGGCGTTGATCTATCTTTTCTATCTTTTTGTGAGTTGGTTTCATAACATTCATCCATCTACCAAAACCTCCATCAACCTTGCCATCCATTGATCTCATTGTTCTTACCTGCCAAACCGTCTTGGTAGCCTTCCTGTAGCATTACAGGCCTTCGTGTAGCAATACATGGATCCTATATCATGCCTGTAGCAGCATGTTTTGCCTTTTTTTTTATCTATAATTCAATTTTAACTTTGTTTAGAAGTAGGTTGATCCCCAAGCTTGGACTCCATGATCAGAGGAAACACCTAGGCCATTCCAACCATCCTTTTTCTTTCACTGCAAGAGCGAATAACATTAGTTCTTTTATCATAGATTTGGCACAAGTAGAACATTAATTTATATTCAAGTGTGAATTAGATAGATGTTGCATGAAATATTGAGTTATGAGTTGGTAAGATAATTCCCTATTTACAAGTGAATTTGATAGCTATATGGTTGATCGCAAATAGTGTAGTTTCCTTTCTATAGGTAGTATAGCTCTTGTGTTCTTTCATGAATTGATTCAATAGCATTTACAAGTTGGTAGAATCTACAAGTTATATTTTAAAAGCATTTACTTTTTCTACATTAGAGCTAGCCTTTGAATTTCACTTTCAGTAGTTAATTTCCCCCTAATTCAATAAAAGAATGATCTTAGAGCCCTATTGATCAAATGAACTAGTTGAGGGTGGCATGAGTAGAGTACCATATATTGTGTATATAACACTATCAACTTGAAGTTTGTATGAACCCTGGGTTGATAAATAGAGTTAAGCAGCCCTTGGGAGTTGCAACACTCTTGGTGCAATACCAGGGCTCGCCACTTTTTGGGGAAGTGTTTAGGTGGATATTATTTATGTGTAAACATTTCTTTCTATTTTTCATTTAGTTTTGAGAAAATGACATAAAAAGAAGAAAAAAATTCTTTCATGCCTCGTGAGAATACAGATACTCAATGAAAATTCTTACCAAACACCCCTACACCCTCAAATAGTCAACCTTCCCTCTTCTTCGATGACTGTCATCTTCCCTCTCTAACTACAGGGGACTTAGAGGACCCCTTAGGTGAACAACATGGGATTTTTGAAGAATCTATTGGGGAAGAAGAAGAACCCATTTCACTTACCCAAACCATGGCTTAAAATAGTAAGGAAGAATTTTTCCCTATTAGAGAGACTAATGGAGAGGCTAGAATGAATAATATAAACCCTACTGCCCTTCCTTACTTACATGGCTTAACCTCTGAGGACCTTGATAATTTTATGTATGAGCTTGTTTTTTTCTGTAGGAACTATGAATATACCTCTAATGACTAGAAGATGAATTTATTCCCATCTACCCTTAAGGATGCAACCTTGTGCTAGTTTATGGGTCTCCCTAGGGATAACATCACTACCTGGGCTCAAATGCAACAAACCTTTAATAACAAGTACAAGGACTATTGTAGGTCCAAAGAAACCAAAGAATAAATCTTTATAATGACTCTTGGACCTCATGAATCCCTAGAGAACTATGAGGAGAGATTCAAAATGAGTTATAGGAGGGTTAGATGCACCCTTGATCCTAAATCAATCAAGTTAGTTCTTTTCTGAGGGATCAGGGAGGACATGTTGGAAACCCTCAACATTTTATCTGGGGGAGACATCTATTGGTTATCCTATGAAGACATAAAAAAAATGTTCAAGAACCACCCTAGGGATGCAAGGAAGAAAGGTATGGTTAGTCAAGATTTGGCCAGTTCCTCTCCCTCCACAACATCCATCAAGAACGAAATTGGAAAAATGTTGGAGGACTTTAAAGTGAAATGTTACATAAATTTTCTTTGAAAATGGATACCATTCAGATTAAGAGGAGACAAGAGGAAGCAGAGAGGGCCTTCGCTATTTTTTTCCCTAAATGCATTGGAAGGCATCCCATAAATGAATATCCATTAAATGTCATAGAGGTTTGCTCGGTATATGAGGAAAACCATGCCACAAATAGAATTCCTTATTTCCTTGGATTAAACTTTGTATACCAAGGGGCAGAAGGTGGGGTTGAGGAACATTATTTTATCAATCAAAGGAGGCCTCAAGGACTTCGGCCATACTAGTAGGGCATGCAAGGTACTTCTTACTCTTATTACCATCCCAACCAGAATTCACCTTTTCGATGTTGGTACTCTTCCACTCATCCATCATGGTCCACACCTCCTTCTTGTCATTATGCACCTCAATATCCTCCCCAACCTTTCAATAAACCATTTCAACCATATGCTTCTCCACATCCTCAATGGAATAACCCATCACAAGGGTGGAGGCCTCAACTCAACCAACATCCTACTTTACTCCCTCCACCTCCATCTCAACCACAACTCTCTCATTCTACTCCACCCAAGCAACCTCAGATGCCTTCTCAACCTAATCTGAATCCAAATAACAATAAATCACAACAAGTCTACAATGAAGAGACATCTTACCCTACCTATGTTGTGGAGATTCAAGAAATCAACTTCAGGCCTAGAAGAGTGTTCCCAAATAACAAACCTCTATCTCCACCTGAAGAGCTTGAAGAGGAAAAGGAAGAGAGTAACCCTCAAGTAAATCCACGTCCTTTTCCTGATAGATTGATCCATCCAAACCAACACACCCTAGAAGAAACTAAACTTCTGGGAGAATTGAAGAGTATGTGCATTAAAATACCCCTCCTCCAAGTTATTAAGGATGTTACCATCTACAATAATCTTATCAAATATAAATGTTTCAAACACCTTGGGAGGAGGAAAAGAGACACCCCCACCATCAATCTTATTGGTCAATTATCTGATTTGATGCTGGGGAGAGGGATTTGTCCAAAATATCTAGACCCTGGAAGTCTATTGGTAGATGTGCACATTGATGGAATCATTGTCCCTCACACCCTGATTGATTTCAGGGCTTCCATCAATGTGATGACTAAAGAAACCATGCTAAAAGAAAACCTACAAGGATCCTTGAGAAATACCACTATAGTGCTACAAGTTGTAGATAGATCCAGAGTGGCTCCTAAGGGAGTTTTTAAGGATGTAAAAAAATTCAATGTTTAACCTCTCATCTTTGGAAGGCCATGGTTAGCCATTATTGATGCTTGCATTAGTTACAAGGATGGGAACATGACCATTAAGAATGCACATTTTTCCAAACAATTGGTATTATTGACGATGAATTACCACTATGGTTAGAAGAGGAGGAATATTAAGTGTATCATACAACATCCCATCCAATATGTACCCTAGATGTTGTTATAGGAGGGGGAGAACCTAACGAAGATGACCTCATTGACTAGATCGTCCAGAACTAGCCCCTCAATACCATGCCTCTTGTTGAGCTTGTAAAGGAATTTGAGGGTAATCCTTGGATTGATTTTTTCTTAGTTGACTCATGTCTTTCCCATGTCAAAGTTGTAGAATTTGGTTCATCTAGAACCTTGAATATTAACCCCTCTATCTCATCCAACTAAGAATAAAAGTTGTGCAAAATGTAGAGATATCACTTGGATGATTTTAATTGGAACTATAAAGAAATAAAGGGGGTGCATCCTTAAGTTTGTACTCATCACATCTACATCAAGGTGGGATGCAAACCTGTGCGCCAACCTTAGAGGAGATGAACCTAGCCCTCAATGACATAGTAAAGGAAGAGTTACAAAATTTGTTGGATGCAAGGTTCATATACACCATCTCAGATAGTGAGTGGGTTTCCCCTCTTCTTTTGGTCCCAACGAAGAATGGGAAGTGGAGGATCTATGTGGATTATAGAGAACTGAACAAAGCCACCAAGAAATACCATTTCCCTTTACCTTTCATTGATCATGTTTTAGATGGTCGTGTAGGGAAGAAGTTGTTTTCTTTCCTGGATGGATTCAGTGGTTACAATCAAATCCAGATCAACCCTTAGGATCAAGACAAAAATAAATTCACATGTCCTTGGGGTAGCTTTTCTTATAATGTCCTTCCTTTTGGTTTATGTAATTCCTCTTCCACTTTTCAAAGGGAAATTCTAAGCATCTTTGTTGAGCTAGTCCATGAATCTATAGATATCTACATGGATCATTTCACTCCCTATGGGTGTGACTTCCTGGAGGTTCTCTCTAACCCAAGGAAAGTATTGAAGAAGTGCATTGAAATGAACCTCTCACTTAGTCCTGAGAAGTGTGAATTATTAATGAATGCAAGGATTGTCCTTGGCCATTTGATACCTCAGGAGGGAATACAAGTGGACCCAAACAAAATTTCCATCATAAAAGGGGTCTCTACTCCTCCAAAATAGAGGGATGCTAGGCGTTTCTTGGGCTTATCTGGATACTATAGGAGGTTTATCAAGGAATTTAACAAACGTGTCTCACCAATGTTTGGATTTCTAGCCAAGAACTTAGAATTCTACTAGACAAATAGCTGTGAAGAAGCCCTTGAGATATTGAAAGAGAAATTAACCACTGCACCCATACTTAGGGGCCCAAATTGGGCTTTGCCTTTACATATCCATGTTTATGCATGCAAAAAATATGTGGGTGTATCCATAGGATAAATATATGGTAATTTTCCTTATGCCATTTACTTTATTAGTAAAAATATGTCTAAGGCTGAATTGAACTACACTGTAACTGAGAAAGAACTCCTAGTGGTTGTACACTCCTTGAACAAATTCAGACATTGCATCATTGGATATCGAAATCTTATGCATACTAACCATGCAACTATCAAATACTTGATGAATAAGCCTAATGTGAATGTTAGAATCATTATATGGTTTCTATTGTTATAGTATTTTGATTTAATTACCATTAACAAACTAGGAAAATAAAATGTAGTTGCAAATTTTTTGTCTAGACTTGTTTTGCCTACAAGTGATGAAGGGATGGTTGATGATCAGCTTCTAGGTGAGCACTTATTTTCTATCTCAATGCTCTCTCCATGGTTTTTTGACATATCCAACTACCTAGTTGCTACAAGAATTCCTCCAAATTTGTCATCTAGGGAGAAGAGACAAATTGTAAGGAAGAGCACCCCTTTCACTTGGATTGGGGGAAATCTCTTCAAGCTCAGACCAATCAAATATTAAGGAGTTGTGTTAGGGAAGAGGAAGTATTTTACATCCTCTCATCCTATCATGATGGGCCCTGTGGTGGTCATTTTACTGCCAAGAAAATAACTTTCAAAGCTCTACTAGCTGGCTATTATTGGCCCACTCTCCACGAAGATGCAAGAAGGTATGCCAACATATGTGATCAGTGCCAAAGGTTGGGGAAACCCACACCCAAGGATGAAATTCCCCTACAACCCCAAGTGGCCTTGGAGCCATTTGACAAGTGGGGAATGGATTTTATTGGGCCAATTGATCCACCATCAAGGAAGAAAAAGTATATCATTGTGTGCATTGACTATTTGAGAAAGTGGGTTGAGACAAAGGTTGTCAAGGCAGAAACAAAGATGAAATTAGCTTAGTTCTTAAGGGAGAATGTCTTCTACAAATTTGGATACCCCAAAGAGATAGTGACCGATTAGGGAGATCAATTCACATCACATCTGATCGATAATATGTTAAGGAAACATCATATCAAACACATAAGATCTATTTCCTATCACCCTAAAGAAAATGGACAAGTAGATATTACAAATAGGGAATTGGAGATCATCCTAACCAAGGTTGTGAGTAGCAGCAAAAGGGATTAAGAAGACAGATTGGCAGAGGCCACTTGGGCCTATAACACAACTTGGGAAACAATTACTGGCTTTACTCCATATGATTTGGTTTATGGAAAGAAAGTTTTGCTCTCTATTGAGTTTCAGTATAATACTTCGAGAATGCAAGCCCAATTGGACTTAGATGTCACCAAAGCACAGCAAGAGAGGTTTCTCCAGAAGAATGGTCTTGGAGTCTTATTGAAAAATGACCTAGTTGAGGGTGGAATGAGTATAATTCCATCTATCGTGTATATCACACTCTCACCTCAAATTTTGTATGAACCACGGGTTGATAAATAGAGTTGAGGAGCCCTGGGAGTTGTAGCACTCTTGGTACAATATCAAGTCTCACCACGCTACTAACAAAATTTTTAAACTTCAACTACCATCTCTCCTCCAAATATCAACAAAACCCACAAAGGGCTTGGGATAGTTTTAGATGACTAAGAAACCCTCCAAGAGGTGTGAGTGGGTTTCCTCTCTGGCTGAGCAAACTTTTGAAGGAAATCTACTACTAAATGCCCCAAATGTTCCACTAAAAATTCCCCCAAGCTCCATTGTAGAATCCTCTCCAAAAGCTCAATTTTGTCCAACCCTTAACTCCCAAGAATTAACCTCTCTCCCTCACCTGCATAAGCTTTGCCCAAAACCCCCTTCATACTACCATAATCAATAAAATTTGGTCCTTAAGATTTCCTCAACTCTGGCCCTACAAAATGGAGCCAAAACTTTGGTCTCAAATTAGTAAATTCTCCTACGAATTTTTGGCTCACCCAAGTCATTGAAGATAACCTAAAATATGTCACACAGATTACCTAGGAAGTGACTAAAACTAGATGTCTTGCTACAATATATCCCTGTAGGATGTTGGAAGTAAACTCCCATCTATCCCAACTAGGGAGACACTCAAGGTTCTCCAAGGGATGGGTGGAATTTCACCTAAAATGCCTATTCTTAAGAGAATTTTGACTCTTGCACTAAATAGCTCCAAGAGAGGTCGAATGGCATAAGTGAGATAGTCAAAAGATAGTGAGATATTCTACATTATTTCCTTAAGTAGTCCAACCCCCTTAACCTCCTTTGGTGGTCCCCATAACCCACTAGTTCGACCCTTCTCACTTGGTGGTTTGAATAGTCTCCCTTGGTGGCACCCACACTCCACTAGAACTTTTATTTCTCTCTCTCCTAGTGTGCATTGCCTCCTTTTGCCTCCAACAATATCATGGGGCCTACTCCACCCACTTTTCCTAAGTCACTAAAGTTTACAAAATTTACCTTTAATGCTAAAATTGTAAAATTGTTACAAATACGATATTTTAGAAAATAGGGGATATCACACAACCATAGTCAACATGGTCAACTATAGTCAACTAGGTTTACTAGGTTGATCTATGTTTACTAGGTTTACCAAGTTTACTTAAGTTTACTAGGTTGACCTAGGTTCACATGGGTTTGCCTAATTTTTAGAGGTTTAATATGCTTATTAAGTTTACCTACATTAACTTGGTTTACCTAAGTCAATAAGTTCAACCATAGTCAACCATGCTTAAACCATCTCACTTATAACTAACCATGGTGACTATTGTCAACCATACTCAACCACTTTTGCTAATGTGGTTAAACATGGTCAATATGTTCATCTATTATCAACTATAAACAACCATATACATCATGGTCAACCATGATGAAGCTAGTTAAATGATGCTTGGCCATTGTCAACATGGATAACATAATTAATAATGGTCAAACATGGTTGGGTGGTCTACATGGTCAACGATAGTCATTTACAGTTAAATATGAACAACCATGGTCAACCATGGTCCCCATGGCCATCCATAGTTAACCATAGATAATCCTTGTCAAATAAGCTCAACCATGGCCACACATGGTTAAACAGTGTCAAATATTGTCACCATGTTAAACATGGTCGCATTTGGTCCACCATAATCTATCATCTACATCCTTGGTAAACCATGGTTGACCATGGTGAACCATAAGTAACCATACTCAACCATGTTCTACCTTAATCAACCATGGTCAACCTTATCAACAACGGTCAACCTTTTCAAGCCTTTCTGACCACTATTATTCCAAGAGGCACTATACAACCCAATATAAGGGAGATGTGTAGGAATTAGATGTAAACATTTTTCAATATAGGATATATGTGTAGGTTTTATATGTTAGACATTAGATTTAAACATTTTTTAATGTAAGATCTATTACACATTACATACTAATATATAATATAATGAAATAGGAATATATGTGGCCATGAATAAATGAAGAATGCAAAATATGGATTCCAACAAAAAAAATATGAGTTCTACATTCCATGAAGAAATCAATTATGGGAAATCGCAGATGTCATATTTGATATCTTTAGTAATGGAATGATTAGGTGGTCGAGCATGTCAAGAACCCTAAATATGTTGAAAACAATAATTAACAAGGTAACATAATATATCTTGTCGTATACCATACGTATCATTAATGTCAACATATACATCATCCAACCATACATATTTCTACTAACATGAACTGTCATGAAATATTTGGAGAACAAATTTCAAACTACAAGCCATCATATTGTTTATTGAATATATCTGTGTATTTTCAGGGACAAAACAGACTGTCACAGTAGCATTTGTGTTCACTTTGAAAATTTGTATTAGTTAGTTACTCATTGTGGATGAGACATCAATGTTTGGAAGATCGTGAATGTATTCAAAGTTTAAATCCTCATAAGTAAATTATTGTAGCCTAAAATATTCTCTATACTATAAGAAAGAATAAGATCTAGGTAGATTTATCTAGTGTGGCACATGATATTGCATGTCTACTAGAAAATAGCGAAGATAATCATTGCGAAGGTGAATGGAAATAAATTTACATTTTACAACAATAGTGGTTGTATTTGAGTATTGAAATTAAAATTCATAAATATAGCCAAATAACATTTGATCCCTATTAATATGGCCATATAACATTATGGGATGAACTATAGAAATATGGCCATATATATAATGGATAAATCAAATCTATAATAAAATGGTGTCTCTCGTATATGATTAGTAATTGAGTTTCCTTATTGCAATTCAAACTCCTCATGATAAATCATCTTCTTAATCAATAGTGAGATCCATATTAAACCTCCCTGTAATAGCACTTGATTGATTTTCCATGTAAAAAAATATAAGACAAAGGTCATGGGACATGTATTCCAAGTTGAACGGTGGGAAAAACATCCTTGTGGGTGTCACTTTCGATTTATTATGGCAAAAGAAATTGGAAAAGGCATTGGCAAAGGAAAAGAGACATTAATTGGCATTTATTTATGAAATAATGGAAAATAGGAGAAATGGGAGATGAAGAGTCACAAATTTGCATGATAGAAAATTGAAGGAAAAATGAAGAAAATAGAGGCCTCAATGATAAAAAGGATTATGAGGATCAATTCACACCTTTTGTTAGTTGAATATTTTGACAGTTATATGGTTGATCTCTCTCTCTCCATTCTCTATCTCATACTCTTGCACACTTAGAAAAAAATTGGAACATTGTTGGGCCATGCTTGGAGCACTCTAAGTTTCATTGGATTTGGAGAAGGAAAGAAACGAGAAAGCAAGAAAGTGTAAGGGGACAGCGGGATCAACATCCACAACATGGTTTCTTTGTAGGTATCGAATTGAATGTGTGATTTCCTTACTAATTTTAGCATGCATGGTATATGCATCTAGTTATTTGGTTATGATCTGTCATTGACATGGAGGATTTCCCTGATTGACAATGGTTTTGCCTAGCCTTTCCATTTCTTGGATAGCCATGGTGTTGTGGGTTTTTCCACTTTTTGTTTTTGATTAGTGCTTAGGTTCCTTATGGTTTTGGGTTTAGTTACTAATTTGTGGAGTCATTGGTTGGAACAAATCCTCTGGAGCTCTAGAACATCGTGGGTTGAATTACTAGTCCTGGATCCTTGGTTGGACAAATCTGTAGAGCCCTTAGTGGGTTGAGTTAATAGTCCTAGAGCCTTGGTTGGGCAAACACTTTAGAGACCTTGGTGGGTTGAGTTACTAATCTTGGAGCATTGGTTGGAAAAATGTTCTGGAGCCCTTGGTGGGTTAAGTTACTAGTTGTGGATCCTTTGTTGGAAAAACAATTTGGAGCCCTTGGTGGGTTGAGTTACTAGTCCTAGAGCCTTAGTTGGACAAGTTATCGGTCTTGATACTTGTAAGGTTGTGGGTTGGGTTATTAGTTCCTGGAGTCATGGTTGGGACAAATGCTTTGGATCCTTAAACAGCATGGGTAGAGACCGATCTGGTAGGTGTTAGTGATGTCCAACTGTGAGGTGGAATCATTGGTTGAGGATTAAGGTGTTTTGACCTCTGGAAGCTTTGTTTTTGGTTTTGTTTCATTTATTCCATGAAATCCCACATTCATGCTTAGAATATGACACGGGGGTGATTGGCTGAGACAGAGATTTGGTTCAACCCAATCTATGGTCAGGTGGTATGTGAAAGTCCCTGACTTGGTTGGCTTTTTCATATGTTAATAAGTCTAGCTCTTTTCCTCTTATATTTTATGAGTAAATGTGCTTGTTATGATGTGGCTTTGATGGTTATTCTATCATTGTTATTACTCTAGTTATATGTTGGTTAAAGCATGGTTTTATGACATATTTAAGTTATTTCTCTTATCATGTTTTGATTGGTAAATGAATGGTTATTGAATGCATGACCCAATAGATGTTATTGTATTTATTTTGAGAGGGCATTAGACCTTCTTTACCATTATTAGATAAGTATCAGACCCCTATGTTTAATTATGCATTCATTGCCTACAGAATTCATGCTCACTATATGTTTGGCAAAATGATTTTCATGGTTAGGCTTGGTTAGGTCAAGTCCTTGATCAAGGTTTGTGTTAAATACTTTTTCTATGTTATTTATTGTTTTGGAAAGTCTCATCAAGTTTTGGGCAGTGGTCTGGAGACTAGCCTTGAAAAAGTGGCTCTGATTCTAGGGTCACATGCTTGAGATTTGGGAAATTTGGGTTGTCGCTGCTAGGAGCTAGGGTTATCAATGTGACTAGAGGGTTATAGCCAGTAACTTGCCTTGTTATGTAAGCAACTAAGAGACCATATCACTAAAAAGGCAAGTTAGATAAAGGTTTGGGCACCTGGAGTTGTTGTTTAGCTCAGTAAAGTTTCGGTTTATCGATTCCACTTCCTTATCTACACTTAGGAGGTTGAGTCATGTCATATTAGCTCCTCCTCTCTTGTTTACCCTCACAAGGTGGTGAAAGTGGATAAATGTGGAGGGGTGGTTACACTCCCATCCAATGGTGAAAATGGGAGTGCCTGCTATTACTAAGTTATATTTTAGCATAAGCCTCACTAGTTCAAAATAGAAAAACACTACTTAGAAAATTCATGGAGCCTTAAAATTTTCCTTTAGATGCTCAAATAATATTGATAAGACTATAAACCCTAATACATGTTTTAAAAAACAATACAACTTAAAATTTGGACAACAAATATTCAACCATATTTTATATATTGGAACCCAAATATAATGAATATCTCATAGATTTCTAGAAATATGTTATACATTTATCAACTATACTTCATTATTCGAAGATTTCCAAACTATGGATTTTGCAAACTTTTAGTGAACTACATGTCAACGTTCTCGAATAAATGTGCAAAATCGATTTGTGGGAAAGATTAGTAAAGCCATTTTCCATTGACAAAGATTGATAAAGCCTTCACACGGAAGAACATACAATTTTTTTCTAGATGGATTACCTAAATACTCTCAAAAATTAACCATAGGAACATGATAAGAAAGTAGTCACGTGATTTACCTACACTTTCTTAAATAAAAAATAATGTTTAATATAATATTAAAAAATAATGTGAAGTCACTATTTCTTAAAAATATATATTATATATATATATATATATATATATATATATATACTATATACTATATATATTAAAAAATAATTTCAATTATTTGTGTTCACAGTAAGTCAATTCATAAATATATATTTTAATTATTTTTTCGTAATTTATTTGTATAAATATATATTTTTATAATTTTTCATTTTTTATTTGTATGGTATAAATTAAAAATTAAAACACCAGTGCGAAAAGTAATAAAATTTAAATTAAAAATTACTCAACATAATCTTTATCAAACTCATTATTAATAAAAGGATGACCTATAGTTTTAAGAGGGAATGAAAATAACAATGAATCTTTGTCAAACTCTTTATTAACAAAAAAAAAAATGGATATGTTAGTGTTTAAAACCATAAAAATAATAATAAGAATAAAATTTAAATAAAAAATTACAAAAATATATTTTTTAAAATTTATATTATACAAAATTAATAAATTTTAATATTTTTAAAAAGTTTTATATATTAATGTGAGTCATTTTAATTCCAAATAATCTATGAGAATCTAAAGAAGATTAAATCTTATTTTTATTTTAAAAAATGTTTATATTTCTAGAAATTTAATCTTTTTAATTTGGTAGATCCAAAGTTAAATTTGATTTAGATCAGGTAACATTAACATTAATGTAACATCGACTATGTTTCACCATAGTCAATTATGGTTAACAATGGTGTAACATGAATGTAATGATGTAACAATCATCACAATAAATGTTATATTAATGTAAAATAATTACATAGTTATGTTGATGGTTGATTACAATCAACCTCTTTGAACCTCTTTAATCATGGTCAATTCCTGACAACCATTTTTAGCCATAGTTAACCATGGTCTAAGAATTTGTCCCAATTGAAAACAGTTTCCATCTTTTATACGCTAATTAAATCAACCACATTTTTTAATGCAAGTGTGCTAATATAATCTCAAATTTATTATTGAAGATAATAGAGAAAATGGTGAAACAATCTAAATTATAAATATAGAAAAAATATGACACATAGAAAATTAATAATTGGTTTACTAACTCTTTATTCCATTAACACAATGTGGAAGCATTAAATCAATGATTAACACAAAAATTGTTCATTTATTAACTTTTTGACTTACGAAATGTGAAAAAATAGTACATCAATAATGGACATAGAATGTCGAGTGAGGCTGGTTAGACTATGACCAATATTTTTCCCTAAAAAAACAATCAACTTAAAATAGTACAAACATGATGATCCAGCGATGTGAATATCTAATTGAAAAAGTGATAATTAAATTTCTTAACATTAACTCATGACTGTTCAAGCTTTTGAAATGAGTTTTCTCTCTCCAAAATAATATCTCTAACATTGTCTTGAAGATAGTACAATTTTCTTGTGTTAGAAGAATTTTGCCCCTTGATAGTGATTGTCGAGAGCATTGGGTTTTCCTCTTATGTTGTCTTTCTTCTCACCATGATAACCTTATATAAATTGGGTTATGGTCTCATTTTAAGTCTCATATATGTTCTCCAATATTAACTTCGTATATCTTTTCTATCAAGCTTTTTGAACACATCAGCTAGTCAACGACGCTTGCCCCATTGTATGTGTTGCAAGTGAAGTTCTCACACCTTTTCCATCTATCTAGACCATTGCAAATAATTAAGTTGAAAGCCCCACACAGTGTAAGCAACTCCTCTCTAAAATTATTGCTAACTTTGGCATCTTCTGAACACCTCACCCATTGGGAATTCTCCTCTTAAATGAGCCAAATAGGATTGTTATCTTCTTTGCAACAAAGGATTCTAACTTGATTATTTTTTGTTCTAGCATTGAAATCTCCCACTAAAAGAACTTATCCCTTCTAAGAGTACACGGAAATATATTGTTTCAAAGCTACATACAGATCCCCGTTGTCAAGCCCCTTATTTTTGTAAGTTTTTGAGACTTGAGGGGCAAAATAGCATGTTGCAATTCTTATGTGGTTCTCATTCTCTGATATTTTCCACCATAAATATTGTTTATTTTCATCTTCTTTAATTAGCTGAATGTGACAGCGTTCTTTTTGTTTCACTAAAACTAGTATTCCCCCATACCCTTTGCCATTTTCTGCTACCTTGTTCCAAACTGTCAACTTCAAATAATCACCAAACACAGGAGTTTTGCAGCCATCATGCTCATGAGATTCTGTGAGACAAACTATGTCTCTACTTTCCACAATAGACCCTAACCCAGGTCCCCTCCTCCAAGGGTAACCTCTACAATTCCAAAAAACTAAACTTAGGTAGACCTGGGTAGGATTTGACTGTTGTGCAATTTGGCACATAAGTCTCAAATTTGTGTCTTCACCCATTTTCGTCCATGCTGCTCTTGTTGTTTTCGTCCATATTATTGAATTCTCTGTTTTTATTTACTTCCAGCTTGCTGCCTAGTTTTGCCCAGAGACCCAAACACTGTAATAATGGCTATGCCATTGTACAACCATGCCCTTTTCCCTTCATTTCTTCTTGTTCTAATTTTCTCCATTTCATCCCTTCTCTCCTTTTATTGTTTTTTGGTTAAATCTTCATCGAGGAAGAAGTGTGAGCCTTTCAAGAGTTTATTTTACCCCAAAAGTTGGTGTTTGTCTTATATGCTTGCTATGGTAACTTTTATGGGTTAAGGCCTCTCTTCACATATTGTCCCAACCCTCCTTGCTTGGAAAATTTTCCCTTTCCAATGTAGTTTCTCATTCAGAAAGTCTCTTGTCAAATTAAGAGTAATCTCATTCTTCCCATAATCTCTTATTCACCTGATACTAAAGTTTGTTTTCATGTTCTGTCTTTCTTTGTGTTCTATTTTATGTGCTCTATGAGCACTTGCATCTTCTTCTTCCTCTATCCTTATGTAACCATTAGCGTCTTCATCTCTAGCTTTGATTTCTTTTGGACTATCTTTCCCAATGTTCCTTTTTGCCTTCTCTTTGGAAATATTTGTTTGTTTGCTGAGATACTTATGTATCTACCTGAGTTTTTTTAGAAATTATCACATCCAAGTTTGTTGTTATTAATTCTTTCATGCTTTGCCATGCTATATTCATGCTTTGCCATTCTTGTTTTCCTGTCTCTAAAGCCTCTTGTAACATTGTTACTTGTTCTTTTAAAGTTATGTTACCTTCCATTAGACATCGGTTTGCAATTGTGATTTCTAAAATTTTGCGATCCCTTTTATGTTCTTTGGCTTCCAAAATCTCGAGTCATGGCCTTCATCAGTTCTTGCACATATAGATTTGATGACAAAGTAAGAGGTGTAGATGTGATGACAAAGTAAGAGGTGTAGATGTCGAACTGTAAATGATTGATTCTTCTTTATTTTTGTTTCTCTTATTTATTTTATTTCTCTCGATCGGTTTTCTTCTTATTTGTTCCCATTTAAAGCGAGCAAGCCTATGCCTTAAAATGCCCTCATATTGCTTTGCATTTACCCAAATCCACTTTCTTGTTTTGTCTCTTGAATCAATTTTGACTTGACCCAAATAATTTGTTTCCACAAAACCTGAAACTTCTTGGTTATTTTTAACTTTCTTTACCATTTTTAACATTTGCAACAACTGCTTTCCCATAGACATGTTATACCTTGGCTCTTTTGATGGTTTTCCATGTTCTCTGTAGACACCACCTCTCCGCAACTCTCGGTCACTTAAAAGAGACGCTTGTGTTCAGAAGATATGGTGACCAGATAACATCCGATTCGGCCCTTGTACTAAAGTGAAATCATTACAAGAGAGTTTGTACCAGTTGATAAGGTTCGTCCGGGAAGGTTTTGGTTAGTGCTCAGTCTTTTGAAGAGTAGTGAACAATGCGAGGCTTGATTCGCGGTGCGGTATTGGGGTAGAGTGCTGGTAATCCGAAACCATTGCATTGAACAAAACAAGAGAGAATAAAAAGAAGAAGAAGAAGACGATATCTATCCGTGGTCAAACACATCGAAATTAGACTAGCCACCATAATGACACAACCTCTGAAGACAATTATTAATTTAACTTATTGCAACACTAATTACAAGCGTGAAGACAATATGGATTACTCATGCGCAAAAGATACCAATACCAAACTCTTCAGCACATACGAGGAACACAAAGTTGTCAGCACGTACTAAGAACACAACACACATGTAATACTATATAAATATATATTTTCTAGTAGTAACACTAGCATCAGGGGTTAAATTTGACGCCCGTATACCCGTATTTAGGTTTTTTACACGTAAAATACATTTTAATTTCAAATCTCCACATCATGTGTAACTTGCCATTAATTTTTGAGAATGTCAATATGACGGGCATGTTTAAAAATTAGAAGTTAATATTATATATATATATATATATATATATATATATATATATATATTATATATATAATATATATAACCTTGCAAGTTGCGCTAAATGGAGGATCACGGTAATTACTAATAGGTATAATCCACCTGGCACCCGTAACCCGTTACCCGTGTAACCAACTATCTGCATTGACCACTTTAATATCAAATTGTGTATATATGCATACCTCATAGGCTCACACACACGACTCGCTTGAGGTCGGATAGATGCAGTGATACGCATGTTGGGAATGGCTTTTTAATATGAATGCGACTCCTACCTATGGAGGACGCCCAAATGGAACGCTACCGCAACACTTATAAGTTTGATAAATTTGATCAGTGTCCTTAATATTTTTATTACCATTCCAAATTTGATATTAGTATTAATTTTCTCTTTTTTAATTGAAATCAAAAAGATCAATTTCCCTATCGTTGTGGCATGAATTCTAACCATCAACAAAAATATAAGACAAATTTTACAACTCGTCGGCATTGATACATTTGCACAGCCAAACACCAAGTGAGTTAAAACATAAAGATTATAGGATGAAAGTAGCCGAGGAACTCGAGGTAGGCTACAACATATACACATTATGTATATACATGCTAGCATAAAGTCAGATATTTTATTCACTGAATCGCATACACATGTGCCTCACAGCAGCAGAAATAAAGTGCCAAGGCCGTATTAGTTTCTAAGGCCGTATTAGTTTCTAAGTCATATTTATAAATATCACTAATATTATATCAGTTTTTAATTTTTGAC
The DNA here is from genome assembly GCA_000404065.3 of Pinus taeda. Lineage (NCBI taxonomy): Eukaryota > Viridiplantae > Streptophyta > Pinopsida > Pinales > Pinaceae > Pinus > Pinus taeda. The sequence goes on along the minus strand of APFE031143492.1, from coordinate 73,237 downwards.
AGGTAAAATCGTAAATGCTATGGTACTAACAGTAATTAATTCCCAGCTACTCACTAAAGGCTGGAAAGTAACAAGTTACAAGGCGAATTGGCGATCCTTGACATGGAAGCTTGCTCAGTTGGATTTTCATTAAAAAATACAATTCTGGGAATGTATGCCCGAGGGCCGAGTCGTCAACTATACTTTTGTGCCAGAGACGTTACACAGTTAAAACCAACATCAACCCCGGTCCCCAACAGAGTTCTGGTCGTGTGTCTGGTGCGATTTCTGTTGAGTTTTCAGCTTCTCTCATCAGTTTATATACATCGCCATGGCAGAAGAGCAGTGCCCAACTTAAATTTTGTGTTGCCAGGTTTTTGAAATCCCTCCCTCTCTCTCTGTACAAATAACAATTACACTGTTATAACTGGTAATTTCTTGAAGTGATTCATGGATGATATAATTGTGTGGTGCCACATTTTATTTTTTTGGATGTGCTTTGCTTTAATTCCAATAGACAGCGTTGCTCTTTCAGTGGTATTGTTAAATAACTTTATTCAAACTTAATCACATCCTGTGGGGTTGAGAGGAGTTTGTGAACACCGACAACGATCCTCTGGGGTTGAGCGGATGTTAGCCTTTCTGAAAACAAACAACGTCCCTTTTGCCCAGTCAACTCTCAAAGTCTTTGTTTGCCAAAGAAAATATTTGGCATGTAAACTCTCAAAGTCTTTGTTTGCCAAAGAAAATATCTGGTATGTTAAATACAGACAGTTTGATACTAGTGGGTAGGATTGTTTGACACTGGTGGGTAAGATTATTTGTAAATCGATTCCAAACATGAAAATTTGAGAGACAAAAATAAAAAATTAATAAAAATACTTTCTTGTATCTTCTTACAATAAAAACTTATAAATGACCTCTCCAGAAAATTTAAACATTAAATTAATTAATCTTTTAATTTATTTAAATATTTAATTTAAGACATCTACCCATACAAAATAATCCCATCTACCCAAGGCAAAATATTAAATTAATTAATCTTTTAATTTATTTAAACATTTGATTTAAAATATGTACCCATACAAACTAATCCCATGCTAACTAGTGGCTATAGGTAAAGAGCTCATAAGATTTATAGGATGTTAGAAACATGAACACAGACAACGCCCCTCTACCCCACTCAACTCTCAAATTCTTTGTTTACTAACTTAATCGCTCATCCTTTCATTTTCTCGGCATATACTTTATAGGGAATCTATTTTTTATTCCAGCTCACAGCCTTTCATGGACAAAGGATTTGAACCACAGAAAAATTTTCGAGCAAAAGAAAAAGAATGAAGATCGGCTATACGACAATCACATTATTGTATTAAATATTTTTGGATAATTTTACAGGTGTATTTAGGAAGAGGGTAAAATTACTCTCTTACTGATTATCAATGAGTAAGTTTAATTTTTAATGGATCATCAATGAGTAGTTCCAAAAGACATGGTTTTCTTTAACTATCCCTGAGTAGTTCCACGAAACGTGACTATAATTCCAGGGAACATGATTTCCTTTAAATAACAGTAATGATAAACCTATATTTGAAAATATCAACCAATAATACTAACAAGACTACCCTACTACTAATTTGAAAATTAAGTTAAATTTTCCCATCCTCCCACGATTGCTAAATCCATCCAAATTACTACAACCTCGAAAAATTAATGAGATTCAAAACCTCCCATGATTGCTAAATCCATCCAAATTACTACAGTCTCAGAAAATTAATGAGATTCAAACCCTCCCATGATTGCTAAATCCACCCAAATTACTATTGTCACAAAAAATTAATGAGATTCAAAGTTTTCCCATTGAAAGAATGGGAAATTGAACGCCTACATTAATCGATGATCAAAAGTAGTAACAGTGCTCTGCTATTGAAAAAGTTCATGCGCGGTTACAGTCCTTGTGGAGACAGGATCAGAAGGCAAAGTGTGCGCATGTTGATTTTCCCATATCAAACCAATGGGCATATTGCTGCTTATCATGACCCCAAGCACATTCCCAGCGCACACCTAAGTAACATCAATCAATCCTCCATGCCCAATCATGGAATAGATAGTGCGCACATGTGTTCACATGGACCCAAGTTGGATGAGTGTCTTTGTGAAGGTTAGCTTATTGCTGTTGTCCGTCTGCTTTTAGTGTAATATTAGTCCCTGATTTTTTTTAGTTTCTTTCTGGTTGGCCATGAATGAAATCTTCTGTTTCAAAATTCCAAAATTGTAAATAGGACAATGACAGAATGCTTAATCAATTAATATGTTGTTGAATTCTGAACGTATTTAGAATAGAAGTGGTATTTAAATTGTTAAACTTTTTGTGAAATTTGATGAGTTAAACTTCTCAGTGTAATAAATTGTATATGTAAAAGTTTGTTATATCATTTTTGATGAATTGGATAAATGTCCTTGTAACATCTCTGTTATATTATTTAGTTTTGGATTTTTGTTGTAAAATTTCATTTGTTGGATTAGTTAATTGAATTTGTTAAAGATGTATTTTTATATTAAATGATTTATTTAGATTTATTTTTAGCGTTTGGGATTTTCAACAGTGTACCAGTGAAAGATTATTTTTTTAATATGGTTTTAGTTGATGAAATGAAATTCATATATACTAAATACTTTATTTTTATTATATAGG